>PVKU01006592.1:67674-101327 GCA_004027475.1 Anoura caudifer
TTTTTTTTTTTTTTTTTTTTTTTTTTTTTTTTTTTTTTTTTTTTTTTTAAATTTTTTTTTTTTTTTTTTTTTTTTTTCTCTCACTCATGGGTATTTAAAAAGGGAAAAGAAAAAAATGAAAATAGAAAAAAGAGGAATGAAGAAGAGGTAAAATTAGAAAGAAATGAAGAAGGAATGAAACAAGAAAGATAGAAAGAGACACAAAAGGAATTGAGGTATAAAAATAAAAACAATAGAAAAAGAAAAAATATAATTAAAAAAATACCTCTTGCTGGTTTCAAACTAGCAAACTGGTCAAGTCAGTTTTTCTGGTCTTGCTGGTTGCAATGGGCTGAGGGGCAACTGGTATGGCTTTTCTCCCTGTTCAACACTCAGTCAGCTTTGGGCTAATCTCCCCAGGGCTAGCCTGGCACTTCTCTGCACAGTGCCTCTGGCATGCGTTCTGAGTCTCCTGGGGAGCGTAGGCTTTCTCGAGTTTATGGGTGTAGCTTAGGTCTCCTACTGGGTGTGAGCTTACCCTGAGTTTACAGGTATGGGTTCCAGGTTTCCTGCTTTGCGCGTACTTATCCTAAGTTCATGGGTGTGAGCTCCGGTTTTCCCACGGATCATGCGCACACCCTGGGTTCACCTGCGTGGGCTCTGGTTCTCCCACGTATTGCTCACACTCCCCAGGTCTCCAGCATGGGCTCCGGGTCTTCCATAAAGCCCCCTCTTTTGGTTGTGGGTGCCTCTTGTCGCACAGGCCCCGTGTGTACTCCTCCCAGGGCTATGCGTGGGTGCTCACAGCCCCAGCATGTTTGCCACTCAGACCTTAACTCCCCTCCCTGCATCTTCAAGCAACCAGGTCTCTCCCAGGTGCTGCTCAAACCTTGTTTGGCTGGGGAGGGAGCAGTTGACCAGGCTCCCTCTCTAGAGCCCTGTTGGCAGGCCTGGCAAGCAGGCACTGGCCTCAACTGCCCTGGCCTCCACACTGGTCCCTGGGCTCTTATTATTCTGAAATACTCTCCTTACCATCTGGTTTTTCAATGTCCACTACAATTTTTGATCTCCTATTTTCATATATGCTGTGGTACTGTTGGCTGTTTGCTCTGTTCCTCTGTAGATTGGCTAGGCTTTTCTCCCTTGTGGAAAAAGACTTTCCAATAATCAGAAAAAAAATGTTAATTATAAAAAAAACCTTAATTTTAAGAGCTTTATTCACTACACAACATTAAAAGTAATAAATACAACAACAACAACAACAACCACCACAACCACAAAACCAACAACAAGCAAGCTTCAAAGTGGAGGATAGTATGTGTTTTATTAAATATAATATATGTTATATTTCAATTGTACACCTACACATTTCAGCATTCCTCAGCCTTAGCACCTACATTTTGGCCAAAATATTTTTTGTAATTGAAGAGCTATCTTGTTTGTTGTAGGGTGATTAGCAGAATCCCAGGCCTCTGCCCACTGGATTTTCCTGGCACTCCTCTAGTTGTGATGAACAAAAGTGTCTCCAGACATTGCTGACTGTCCCTGGGGAATAAAATCACCAACAACTGAGAACCACTGAGACATAAAGTATGTGCAAATCAATAAAAAATGACAGATACAACTCAATAGAACACACAGGAATAATATTTGAATAAGCACTTCTCAAAAGATTTTCAAATACACAATAAGATATAAAAAATATAAAAATATTCTTAGCCTCATCTTTCATCTCTGAAATGCAAATTAAAACCACAATGTGATATGACTATACTGCCACCAGAATTGCTAATTTATACACAATAACTTATATACAATAACAAGTGGAGCAAGTGAACGTCTGTGGAACAGCTGGGATTCTTATAAACTGCTGGAGAAGGCTTATGTTTTACAAGCACTTTGGAAACCTGACAGTATCTACTTAAGCTGAGCATATCTTACCCCATCATCCCACAATTCTGTACTTGAGTACATTCTCTGACAGATATTTGTTAAGTATGTGCACTAAAACACAACTACAAAGATGTTTACAGCAGTGCTGTTCATAATAGCCAACACCTGGAAACAACCCACGTGGATCAAGATAATGGTTGAGCAATATCTGGGATTTTACTGCCTATGTTTTCTACTAGGATTTTTATGGTTTTGAGTCTAACATTCAAATCCTTAATCCATTTTGAATTTACTCTTGTAGAAAATAAAGGCCACCTTCTTGTATGAGAAGGTGGTCTAGTTTTATTTTTCTGCATGTATCTGTTCAGTTTTCCCAACACCATTTATTGAATAAACTATCTTTAGCACATTGTATATGCTTGCTTCCTCTGTTGAATGTTAATATATTAAAAAAAATGTAGGGGTATTTCTGGGATCTCTATTCTGTTCCATTGATCTATGTATCTGTTTTTAAGCCAGTGTCTTGCTGTTTTGATTACTATGGCATTCTAGTATAGTTTCATATTAAGTAGTGTGATTCCTCCAACTTTGTTCTTTCTTAGGATCACTATTGCTATATGGGGACTTTTGTGGTTCCATATAAATGTTTGAAATATTTGTTTCAGTTCTGTGAAATACGCCATTGGAATATTGATAGAAATTGAGTTAAATCTATCTATTGCTTTGAATAGCATGGACATTTTAATGATGTTAAGTCTTTCTATCCATGAACACGGTCATGTGCTTTCACTTATTTGTATCTTCTTCAATTTCTTTCTCCAATGTCTTATCATTTCCAAGTACAAATCTCTTATATCTTTAGTCAGACTTATTCCTAGGTATTTTATTCTTTTTTGAAGCAACTGTAAGTGGGATAATCAAATTTCTTAATTTTCCTTTCTGATAGTTCATTATCCATGTATAAAAATGCAACTGACATATCTCCTCAGGCAAAGGAAACAAATAAATAAAATTAAAAAAATGGGACTACATTGAACTAAAAAGTTTTTGCATAGCAAAAGAAACCATCAACAAATAAAAAGGCAACCCACTTAATGGGAGAATATATTTGCAAATATATCTGATAAGGGTTTAATATACAAAATTTATAAAGAACTTATAAAACTCAACACCAGAAATATCAAGCAGTCCAATTTAAAAATGGGCAAAGGACCTGAATAAACACTTCTCCAAAGAGGACATACAGATGGCTGATAGATATATGAAAATATGATCAATGTCATTAATTATCAGAGAAATGCAAATTAAAACCAAAATGAGGTATCATCTCATACCTGTCGGAATGGCTATCATCAATAAATCCACAAACAATAAGTGCTGGGGAAGATGAGGAGAAAGGGAAACCCTTTTGCACCATTGGTGGGAATGCAGATTGGTGCAGCTACTGTAGCAGTATGGATATACCCCCCAAATTAAAAATGAGTCTGCCTTTTGACCTAGCAATCCCTCTTCTGGGAATGTATTCAAAGGAACCCAAAACACTAATTTGAAGGAACACCCCTATGTTCCTTGATGTGTTATTTATAAAAGCTGAGATATGGAAACAGTCCAAGTGTGCACCAGCAGATGAGTGAATAAAACAACTATGCGACATTTACACACTGGAATACTACTTGGCTGTAACAAAGAAGAGAAATTTACCCTTTTTGACAGCATGCATGGACCTGGAGAACATTATGCTGAGTGAAATAAGCCAGTCAGAGAAAGACAAATACCATATGATCTCATTCATATGTGGAATCCAATGAACAAACATAACTAACATGCAAAATGGTGACAAGCTCATAGATAGAGAGCAAGGCAACAGCTACGGGGGATGAAGGGTTAGGGGGTGGAGGAATCGGCAAAAAAGAAAAAGGACTCATGGACATGGACAACAGTGTGGTGATTGTGGGGAGGCAGGATATATAAGGGGGATAAATGGTAATGGGAAAATACAGTAAAAGCAACAAAAAATAATGGTTTAATATGAATACAATATATAGCAATGGGAGTAAACAAACTGATGCTACTTGCCATAGATGGATCATTTTCATTATTACAGTGCTTAGCAAATAAGCCAGACATAATGAAATATGTACTTTATGAGTTCATTAATAAAAGTTCAGACCAGATACAGGTAAATCCAATTTATGGCGATAGAAGACATTAAGTTTGAGTCAAAGGGAGGAATTGGTCCCATCTGGAATGGTGAGGCACTTGAGACATTTAAGGTGGCTGGTAACTCATCTGGAGAGTGGTTACATTGGTGTGTTTACTTTATGAAAATTTATAAAGCTGAATGTTTATGATTTGTTCATTACTGCTTGAAAAATTCAAATCGAGCCTTGAATACCATTATGTTAGAAGAAACCCTTTGTTATAAATTATAGACAACCATGTGTGATCTTGATCATTCAAAATATTTATAAAATTAATTCTTTAAAAGATGAATAGAGTCAGGCAAGTATCTAAAAATATGAACAAATATCTCATTTTGAGCAGACAGAAGCCTCTAAGAATATTGCAGAGATAATAGTTCAGAAATATCATTGATCTACACCTAGCTTTTTTATGCCTACAATACTTGGAGCCACTGGGAATGCCCAGAGCAGCAGGGGCCTTTGTGAGCAGGAGTGGCAGGAAGGGCCAGGCTACCTACTGTGTTCTCTACTGGACTGCAGGGGCTCCTTTCCTTAGAGTGTGGTTTAAATCCCCATGGGTCCATGGGGCACACAGGACAGAAATGTGTTCCCAACCAAGGGCATACAAATCAGTAGTACGTTAGTTTTTAAAAATTGAGAAAATGGTGAATAATCTCAGTATCTTTAATAACTTTGTATGAGCTATTGGAACAAAGTAGTTATCCCTATAAAACAAATATTGTTTTTTAATAACTGGCAAATATATACAATATTTATGAAAATCTTTTTATTTTTAAGAATATTTATGTTAGAAACCCAGAGTTTTTGGGAAAAGAGTGAATATAATTTTGTGAAATATAATATAAAAATGCTGATAATTTTTAAAAACTCTCTATATAAAGGACTAGTGTTTTACTTAGTGCATTCAGGATGAATATATACTGAATGAGTGAGCAAGTGGATGAATGATGCATGAGTGCAAACATCTCACTTTGGCCTTAGGCAGGCCCAGGGTAATCTTCACCATCCTTGCAGGAAGCACTTCTTTTCATAGTGGGTTTATTAGATAATTGACTAAAACCAAAGCATAACAAAGCTCTCTTTCTTGCTCAGATGGCAAAAGGAAGCTAAGACAAGTATTTGGACACAACTGGGTTGTGATTTAAACTTTATAATCACCAAAATACCCCTGCAAAGGGCAGCCTGTACCTTTGAAATGGAAATGATTGCTGAAATGCACTTCTAAAACCAAAGTTGAAAAACAATCTCCCATTAGCTTAACTAATTAGTGCCTCTGCCCTTGAGTCATGTTGGTTTCTTTAAACTTCAATGTCACCACTTTAAGGTGACATAACTGATAATATGCTAACACTTTATCATGTATCAGCCCTTGTGTTAGCAACTGGCACACAAAAGAAAAAAACACAGATATTGGCATGAGTGTGAGAGATTATGTTTTTCAAAAAGATGTTTTCATAAAAATACCTCATTTTGGTGTAGCTGTTTGTATTTTAAGCATTCTCATGTTTATTTTATTCTTTAAACTATTATGTTTACTTACCAGGATTATTAATTCTAATTTATAAATAAAGACAGGTGTCACATAAATTTGGTAATATTCTGGAGGTGCCTCTCACATGTAGTTTCTGAGAAAACCAGCACTAAGAATTGGTCTTTGGATTTCTAGTCCAAGTCTTATTATATTTTTACCCACATACATCATCAGTTCTGTTTATTTTAATGACATGATAGTAACCTAATATTTTTTATATTTCATTTTAAAAGAATACTGATTTATATAAACTCACGGGACTTCTAATGACTGACTGTATACCCATGATTCAAATAATGTAAGCAGTGCAGACACTAATAGGTTGAGGTAGATAATACTGATAAATACATTTAAAAATCTATAGAAGTTTAAATTATTTAAAGCCATTAAATTGATAAAGCATTACTACTTATTCATTATATTATCTACCAAGCTGAGATACAGAGTAAAATTCCATCTAAGGGCTGGTTACAAACAGGGAGTCCTGAACCTTTTACATTGTTCAGAGGCAAACATGCAGGCACAGGATAAAAGCCAGTTGTGACGGGGCAAGAATGCCTTTAAACATATCTTAGTAGTGGGAGTCATGATGACCAATTCCAACTGCTCTGATGCTTACCCTGAGTTGATAGGGACTTCATTTATTGAACCAATTTTTAAAATTTTAATTGCAGCTTACATTGAACATTATTTTTTGTTTGTTTCAGGTGTACAGCCTTGTGGTTAGACAATCACATACTTTTTATGAGAACCTGTTATGAGCTAGGCACTCTACCCAGCACAGGGCACATAAAGAATAAGTTACAGTAGGGCCCTTAATTAGCTCATAATCTCCAGGTGGAACCAAACATGTAAAGTCCAATATTTACAGTTCAATATAACAAGTGTTCTAATACAGGTTTATAAAAATGCCATGGGAACTCAGGGGATTAAATTTGCAGTTAAGTAGTGGAGATGTGCAAATCTTAACAGGTAGGCAGCATTCGAGCAAAGCCTGTAGGATGAATATATCTCTAGTCAGAGATAAAAGAGGCTATTCTAGACAGGGAAAATTATGTACTGGTACAGCTTGAGGTATTACTCAAAAGAACTGGAAGTGGTATGCCTGGTGCTTAACTTATGCTCTGGAGACAAGAGGAGCAGAATGTGAACCTGGATATATAGGTTATTGCAAAGTTCCCTATATGGAATGGTAAAAAATGCATACTTCATAGGTGAAGAAAAATATTAGGAGATTTGGGGAGAGTTTCTAGATAAGAATTACGTTTTAGGAATACAATGAGAGTCAAAATGCAGGATGCACTGCAAAGTAAGATTGAATCTTACTGTCAAGCATGTCAAATTCTACGGTATGAAGATATAATATCTTAATTGCTTTTAAAATTTTATACCGGAATTAAAATGTGATCCTTCATCTCAAGATCACCAAGGCCTTAAGGCTTAGTGAAAACATGAGTGCTGATACATTTTAGAGTTGAGAGAGTGTGGTAAGAAAGAGCATTTACTCTGGATTAGATATATACCCAGACCTACTTCTTTCTACTCACATGAGTGGTCATGTGAGTTAAACACCCCATGTATGGATTTGTATCTGTAAAATGTGGAAAATGGTAGTATCTTCTCCGTGTAGCTGCTTTGAAGATTAAATGCATTATTGCATGTTTAGGGCTTTAGCTGTGATTATCCCACAGTGGTTGTCTACTGGAGGTAATTTTGCTTAGCAGGGGACATGTGGAAATGTCTAGAGACATTTTGTTTTGGGTTGTCACAACTGGGAGGGGATGCTACTGTCATCTGGGGCATAGAGACCAGGGATGCTTTTTTACAACTCATAAAATATAGGACAGCCAGGCATAAGAAGTTATTTTCCTTAAAATATCATTGGTGCCAAGACTGAAAAATTTTACACTAGAAAATGCTAATTTTTGTCTGAGTTACTCAAGGAAAATTTTATCAGTCAGCTAGGAAACCAAAGCTTGATTTACTCAAATTTTAGATCCAGACATGACACTTGGTAAGAAGATGCAAAAATTCCCTATGTATTATATCAGTCACATTCATTTGCTAGAAGCTACAGATATTTTTGAATCAGGATATAGAAAGCTCACAAAACTTTGAGAGTCAGAGACCTGGGCTTGATTGCCTAAGAGCCACGAACAAAGCAGCAAGTTATAATGCACTCGGAAAAACAAAAAATATCTTTCTCTCTCCCCCTCACCTCCCAGCACACCTGTTCAAATCTTGTCAAGTGTTGCTTCTTAAGCTCCAAGGACCCTCATTTTGCCTCTGTAACTTGTTTCTTTAACCCGTTTCTTCTATAGCTCACTTTTACCACCTCTGTAACTTCCTAAATAAACTTTCTCTTCTAATTTAGAAAACAAAACCAAAAAACAACCAACAACATGTAACTGCTACTTCTAACTGCTGCTTAGATTTTCTGACACTAGAAACCAACTCCCAGGTACTTGCCTACAGACATCTCCAAAGAAGCAGTTAACCTTTGTCTTGTGCTTAGCAGAGGTTCTAATTTCTCACAGATGACCACCACTTAAGGATCCTCACTTCTTTCTCCATGTCTCATGTGGGTGCATCTGATCAGCAGAGCAAATATAACATTCCCTCCAGCTGCAAGGGAATCTTGGACATCAGATTTTAAAAAATCCAACTGACCTCTAATTTAATCAATTTACCCTCTATTAAAAAGGGAAGCAATCTCAAGTGCCTTTAATGCTCACTTAGTATTATAAGTAAAGGATGTTTTTCAACATCCATTGAGTCCCAAAATTTCAATACTTAGTTATATGAGTCCTTATTGTTCCTTCCTTAGTCTTCTATCAACTTTTGTTAATATACCAAACAATTTTAGGACATAACCAAGACAACACTTTGGACTTCCAGCCAAGATGGAGGCATAGGTAGACACACTGTGCCTCCTGACACAGCCAAAATTAAGGACAACAAAAATTTAGAAACAAAGGAACAATCAGAACTGACAGAAAATTGAACTGCATGGAAGTCCAACAACCAAGGAGATAAAATAGATACATTCATCCAGACCGGTAAGAGGAGCAGAGTCGGCAGCCAGCAGAGAGGGGTCGTGGCAGGAAAAAGTGGTGGCTGGCAGACCCAGTGAGGTGCGCAAGGTGGCTGGCTGGCTGTGGTCACGCATTCGTGTGCAGATAAACCAGGCGAAAATGGGGAGCGAGACAGACTGCACAACGCAGGGTCCCAGTACTGGGAAACAAAGCATCAAACAATGATTGAAAACACTTGTGGGGGGGGGAGTTGAGGCGCCCGGAGAGACTCCCAGCCTCACAGGAGAGTTTGTTGGAGAGACCCATAGGGTCCTAGAACATACACAAGCCCACCCACCTGGGAATCAGCACCAGAAGGGCCCAATTTGCTTAGGGAAAGTGGCAGAAAGGACTGAAATCTAAGAGAGAGCAGAGCAAGCACCATTGTTCCCTCTCTGACCCCTCCCCCACATACAGCCTCACAGCCCAGTGATGTGGGTTACCCACCATGGGCGAACCTAAGGCTCTGCCCCTCTTACGTAACAGGCACGACCAACCCCCTCCCCCAAAAAGGCCCAAACAGAAGAACAGATCAAAGCCCTAGAGCAAATACATCTAAGCAATGAAGAGATAGCCAACCTATCAGATGCACAGTTCAAAGCACTGGTAATCAGGATACTCACAGAATTGGTTGATTTTGGTCGCAAATTAGATGAAAAAATGAAGGCTACACTAATTAAAATGAAGGAAAATGCACAGGGAACCAATAGTGATGGGAGGAGAACTGGGACTCAATGGAGTGGACCAGAAGGAAGAAAGAAACAACCAAACAGAAAAGAATAAAGAAATAAGAATTCAAAAAAAAAAAAAAATGAGGAGAGGCTTAAGAACCTCCAGGACATCTTTAAACATTCCAACATCTGAATTATAGGGGTAGAGTCCCAAAGAAGTTAGACCCAAAGAGGAACACACCAAGGCACATCATAATTACATTAGCCAAGATGAAAGATGAGGAGAGAATCTTAAAAACAGAAAGAGAAAAGGAGGCAGTCACCTACAAATGAATTCCCATCATACTGTCAGCTGATTTCTCAAAAGAGACCTTACAGGCAAAAAGGGGCTGGAAAGAAGTATTCCAAGTCATGAAAGGCAAGGACTTACATCCAAGATTGCTCTATCCAGCAAAGATTTCATTGAGAATGGGAGGGGAGATAAAGTGCTTCTCAGATAAGGTCAAGTTAAAGGAGTTCATCATCACCAAGCCCTTATTATATGAAATGTTAAAGGGACTTATTTAAGAAAAAGAAGATAAAAAATATGAACAGTAAAATGACAGCAAACACACAATTATTAAGAACCACACCTAAAACAAAAACAAAAGCAAACTAAGCAAACAAGTAGAACAGGAGAAGAAACATAGAAATGGAGATCACATGGAGGGTTAGCAATAGGGGGGTGGGAGGAGGAGAGAGGGGGACAAGGCACATAGAACAAGTAGCACAGACGGTGGGTAGAAAATAGGCAGGGGGAGGGTAAGAATAGTGTGGGAAATGTAGAAACTAAAGAACTTATGACACCTAGACATGAACTAAAGCAGGGGAATGTGGGTGAGAGGGGGTGTGCAGGGTGGATGGGATTGTAGGGGGGATTGGGACAACTGTAATAGCATAATCAATAAAATATATTTAAAAAAAGACAAAACTTTGCCTTACCTTATTTAATAACCAATATTAACCACTTTAGTCATCATACGAAACATCTGAATTTCCTATTCTTCCAGAGACAGGAGGGGGTCATTTTTGAGTAAACCATCTGTTATGAGCAGAATTGTGTCCCTAAGAGAGATATGTTAGAGTACTAAACATTAGCACCTCAGAATGTGACATGCCTTGCAAATTGTCTTTACAGAGGTAATCAAGTTAAAATGCAGGCAGGAGTGTGGGCCCTATTTCAATATGATTGGTGTCTGTACAAAGGGGAAATCCGGACTCAGAAACAGACAGGCATAGGTGGAAGATGATGTGAAGACACAGAGTGAGAAGATGGCCATGAACCTCTCGCAGTACGTCTACAAGCCATGGAATGCTAAATATTGTCAGCAAACACCAGACACTGGAAGAGACAAGAAAGGATTGTTTCCTAAACTGCTAGATAATACTTTCAGTATTATTAGTCACCCAGATTTTGTTACAGCAGTCCCAGGATACCAATACCACATTCTTTCCTTAGATTCAGGGCCACTGAACCAACAGAGCCTATAATTATGAAAGTGCAAAGCATTTGTGTCAGACCCATTAGAAAACGTTGAGTCCTCCCATAGAGAGTAGGATAGGTCACCAATTGCAGTGTTTAGGAACTAAAAAGGAGGTAAACAGAGATTTCTTTTGAGAAATCTATAAACTACACGAGGGCTGAAACCTGATTTTATTTACCAGTAAATCTTCAGAGGTTATAACAGTATCTATACATGTGAGATGCTCAGCAATTTGCTGAGTTAAAAACTGAAAGAGAGAAGACCATAGGTTGTGATTTTATTTTAATTTTAAGAGTAGTTGAAAGTTGGGCACATTTATTTATGAAAGAAAATAACCCATTTAGAAGAAGAAATTATAGTTGCAAACAATATAATATAATTAACAAACCAAAGTACTAATGTAGACAAAATCAGCTAGAAAAAACAAGCCATATAGGAGTTAGCTTCACAAATGCATCAGCACATTCTTCCTTTGACACACAGAGGGAAAGAGCACGAGCACGTGAAATACAGATACAATTCTAGGGGTGAAATATGGAGGTTGGATGAGTACATAAAGTTGGTTTCTAATTTCCTGGTAAAGTAAGAAGCTGGCTGTCTGTCAAGAAAAAGTGGGCAGGGTGTGGGCATAGAACTTGAGAAATATGGGCAAGATTTGGAATAGTTACTAAGGGAAATGAGAGAAGTTGTTGATTAGTATTAAGTAAAAGGATTGCTTTACAGAACTGAAGGGCCAGCTGAGGTTGAAAATTAAATTTGTAATGGAGACAATCAGCTCAGTTATGAGATCTTCCCTAACAGCATTTGGCAACCTGACAGCAAAAGCAGAGAAAATGGATGACAGGGTTGAAGACTGGTGAGACAGGTGAGGCAGATGGTCAGGGGGTGATGGATGAAAAAGTGCTGCCAAGAGTGTATTTGAAATGATGAATCATGGGATACAGGGTGAGTAAGGAAGGAAGGGCTGCCAGAAGAGCTGGGGGAACTAGAGAACAAAGTGGGGCTGACCAAGCATGGGTGTCCATGAGGTGAAACAGTAAGTTTTTTAAGAGTAAGGGATTGAGAGAGGGGAAAGAGTCAGAGGTCATGGTCAGAGAGAGAATTCAGTGTTCTAATTTCTAAGCTGTAGCATTCATCATTATCAACAAAACCTTTACTAAATGAGCACACGGTCCCACATTTCTAGGTCAGAGATTCTATTCCTATAGCTCATTGTCTTGAAGAAAAACAGAAGTAGTGCCAGTGATTTGGGTTAGAAAGCAGAATAGTTTAATAAATAAAGGTTAAAAACTAGTGGAAAAGTACAGGGAATACTAATTTCAAACTTCCTTCTCATGTGATAAGAAGATAAGAACTTTGTACTCCTGTTCTCAAAAGTTCCATTTCTTGTCCTAATTGTACCCTTGCAGAATACCAATTTTTTTTTTTTTTGGTGTGTAGGGGGTTATGGGGGAACCCACAGGTATTCTCTTAAATATCCAGGTGTTGTCAGAAAGAGGGTATTTTTCTTCTCCCCAAAAGAGCAGAACAACCTACCTACTGCCCCTAAATCTTTCTAAACTATACACAAAAAAGGTTTTTACATGGATCTCGGTTACTAATGTATGTTTTTCCATTCCTATATTCTAGAAAAAGTTGTATTTTACTCAACATTGTCAAGTAAATCATATTTTTCTGTTCATGAGCATATTTCTAAAATCTGAAAGCAGTCAGTATAGTTGAAGGAGTTGAATATATATTTTGTTAGGAAATTCTACTAAGCACAAATTAACCAAAAATTGGATTTACTTATCCTAATAAGTAGCACTATGCCTGAAAACTATGAGGGTAATAAAAATGTTAATTATATTTCTAACCGAAGGTAAAGCATTAGAATTTCTTATCACATGAGTAAAAGGTTAATAGAAGCAGATTCTAGTAGAAACTTATACCTCAAAGTATTGAAATGGCTCTGTGGGGACAAAATGCATTTGCAGAAGAAACTTATTTTCCCAATGATGGATAATGCCAGAGACAGTTTAATGCAATCTGTGTATCACAGCTAAAGTGTAACACTGGAAAAAGAAAAGTCATTGTTGGCCCAGCCGAATCCCCCTGAAACTGCCCCTTTAATCTTCTGTATTTTTCTGCTCTGCAAAATTTAGGAAGTATTTAGAATGATTTAAGAACTCCCAAAAGGAAACAGAAAGGATTCCAACAAAAAAAGGGAAAAGATTTATGAAACAGAATTGAAAAAGCTTAACTTGAGTAGTCTAGAAAAGAGAAAACTGAAGTGAGTCGTGTTCACGATCTATAAATAATACCTCCTGGGTAACGATGTAATGAAAGAAGGGAATTATTCACAGTCTCAGAAGTCATGAGGACAAAGAGCAATGACTGGAGGCTAAAGAAAGCAAAATATAGGTTAGATATTAGGAACACGACATGAAAGGTGGCCTATTCCTGTTGTGCCAATGTGACTAAAACTTTTTGTCCTACAATGCAGTAATTGAGAGATTAGATAATTTTCCCCCAAATTTATTTTTAATTGGTAAATTTCTTCACATCAATGTTAGAATGTCTTGAGATATTTTAAACTTAAAGTTAGAAAAACTCCCACTTGCAACTGAAAAATAAATAAACAAACCAGCCAACTAAATGGAAAAACATGGAAGTAAAGGCTCTAAGTAAATATGTAACTCGTGTCAGAAATGTGTCATCAATGTCACAGGTATACTACTTTGTGAAGGCTAAAGTTACACCATTTGGCGAATGCTTGAAGAAGAACATTGAACTCTGCTACATATCCTATAAGCTAGTTAATATTAAAAAATAAGTTTTTAGTAGAGTGATAGTCTTTTGAAAAAATATCTGGAGAGGGTCTAGCAAATGGAGAGGGTGCATTGAAGCTAAGGGAGCAGGTTTGGAACCTTAAAAATCTGGACTTAAATCCCTAGTCCAGCCCTTGGACTTAAGCCTTGGATTTAAGCTTCCTCTATCCAATACCTCCATTATAAAATGGGGACACCTAAACCAGAGGGTGCTGTGACTATTAAATTTCATAAGATGATATAATATATAATGTACTATATTTGGTAGCTGACAGTGGTCGATCCATTGTCATCCTTGGGAACTGTGTGGTGGGAAATAGCCAGAGGGGTAAGCAGTGAGCAGGGATAAACAGTGAACACACAAGATAATTTGATCAACTACAAGAACATATTCCCATTTTCCCTCAACTGTTTCTATTTCCTTTCCCAAAGGCAAAAAAAATGAAGTAAATCATATATGCTATTTATTAAAATGTGTATTTATACTTAACAACTTTTCTGTGGAAGAATTTCATCACAACATCCTTTAGATGTAACACATCATGTCAAAACTGACAATATAATAAAGTAACAGAAATTTTGGGAAATGAAAAATGCTGAAGCTAGTATACTGAGCACTTTTTAGACATCTGCCCAATTCTCAATGACATTTACTCTGTCAACTGCCACTTCCGTATGCCCCTCTCCACCCCATTTACCTCAGTAACTGGAGTGAGATTCTGACAGCTAAACCATACCCAGGTGTGTCAGTGGAAATCTACCTCCTGTGAATCGGGAATTGGGATCCAGAGGCAAGGGCCGGATCTGTTTATTCAGGAACTCAGGAGATGTGACCCAAGTAACTTTTCAAGGGCTTTATTCTGACTGCTGTGCACAGAGGCGATAAAAAGCTAGTCTCTGCCCAGCAAAGGAAGAGGTGCAGGGAGGAAAAGTAGGAAAAAGAGTGCTCTTTGGTTCCTTGTCCCAGGTGGTGCTGTGACAAATTTTTTCCCAAATATTCCAGCCTTCTACATTTTTCATTTTTAAAAAATGTCTTAAGGTAGCTTGACTTGGTGTCTATGATTCTCAACTACATGAGCTTTGAGTAAGCATGGACTCCCATGCTCACCCACTTCCTATCTTACTTTCTCATCTCTTCAACTTTCTCCTCTCTAACCGTTAAGTCTAAAATGTCTAGAGCTGGACTCTTGCTTGAGTTCTAGGTCTGGTCTTATATATTCATCAGTTTCCATGGCACTTTTTTTGCAGCACATTACCATTTCTTTAAGTGACAGAAACAAATCGGTATGCCTTCTCCTGAGGGGAAACAATAAAGAGCTGAAGAGGACTTCTTGGCTGGTACAACTGAAAGTCCAAGAGTGGATCTGGGTTTAAGAATAGCTAAATCAGAGGCTGAAATGTTCTTGTCAACAAAGTGATCCTGTTTTCTGTGGGGTCTGCTTTCTTTTGTGTTGGCTTGTCTCTTATGCAAACTGTGATGCCAAGACAATCAGAACAATACCATTACTATACTGTGATACTGAGAAACATTCGTAAAAAGGGATACTTCTTTCGTAATTATTCTATTGACTCCTAGAGGTCTTATTTGTGTTAAGTTGCCATGCCTGAACCAGTTATGTGGACTTTTCTGGACCTCAACATCACTTTTAATTTCAAGGATTAATTGGTGATAGCTCCATGCAAAACATATCAACTCACAAGAGTGAAGTGGTGGTTCTTCTAAGAAAAATCCAAATGTATGACCAAAAAGGAGGAAATGAATGCTTCACAGGCAAAACCTATGCTGTTAAAATTTATCACTTTTATCTTACATTTATATTGGTTTTATAATTTCATAGTGAGGAAAACCTCAGTTATCAGAAAAAAAAAATAAAACCCAGTTGAAGCCTTATTTTTGCATTGGAATGTGTAAATATACCAAATAAGATGTTAAGAGTTATTAAATGTTTATCTTACTAAGGTAAGGATAATAAAAGAGTCATGAGAATAGTGGCAGTTGATCTTGCTATTTCTGGAATTATAGGAAAAAACATAAAACCTTTCAAAATATCCTTTCTAGCCCTGGCTGTGTGGCTTAGTTGGTTGGAACATCATCCCATACACCAAGGTGCTGTGGGCTCAGTCCCTGGTGGGGGCCCATACCTAGGCTGTGGGTTTAGTCCCTGGTCAGTGTGTATATGGGGGGAACGATCGATGTTTCTCTCTCACATTGGTATATATTTTTTTCTTTCTCTCTCTCCCTTCCTCTCTCTCTAACTTTAAAATCAGTAAACATACCCTTGGATGAGGATTTAAAATAATATAAATAAAATATCCCCTCTATTTAGACTTTCAACTGCTATTGTTTTATATTAAATATTTAAATACTTTTATAGAAAAAAAGACTAACACTTTAACTTCTTTTTCAAATGCAATTTTCAGCTCTGATGTGGTTCTTAACTCTAAATATGGATCAGAATCTCCTGACCAGGTTTTACAAAATGTACATGTTGGGCTTTATCCCCATTAAGCTTCAAAGAGTTTTCCACTACATTTATATTTCAAAGTGTCAAAAAAAATTACCCAAAACTTGAAAGGAAGAAAACAAGATTGATTACTGGGAGTTATTTCTTTAAAAATAAATTCACTGTTTATCTTGTTTACCTGGACTTTCTATTGTCTGGTCTCTTTTGTAATTCTGTAGAGACTGAAGTTAACTTAAAGCTTCTTATTTAAAATATAGAAATGCAAATAATGGCTGCTTTAAAGAAAATATAACCGCCAAGATTACAAAGATTTCTGTCACTATGGGACTTGAACATGATAGTTTTCCTATCATGACTATAAATATTATGCCCAACTTTTCTGGTTCTCTCATTAAGTAGCACATTAAATAAAACCTTTGACATATGTTCATTTTATATTGTATAAGACATGATGCATTTATCTTTTTGAAAATTATACTTAAAAATAGTTTACTTTTCTATTTTCTTATCACTGTGTGTTTTACAGGTTTTTGCTGATAACTTTACACATTTGTCAAATAGGTTTTTGGTCTGTTACATATATTTCTGATCAATTGATCACCTATATTTTTCTAATTTTAGAAACTAAATAAAAATAATATTTCAAAAATGGTATTCTTTTTCTTCCTCTTTATTATACAGAATTATGGGTTCAACTTCAGTCACTTAGGCCGGGTACTTTAAAAACACTTTAATGCAAGTAAACACAAAATTAATTAAATATTTTGTTGGATATATGTTGTTGCAATAACAAAGTAATTAAAGCATACATTCAAAATTTCCTGTGAAATATTGGAAGAAAGAGATACAGAAGTAGATAGATTAAGGGCATATAAACAAAAGTTAGTTTTAGGCTTTTAGAACCACTGAAATTGTTTAGGCTTTTTTTAACCATCTATATTATGTTTTTAAACATAATATAAATAGTTTACTGTCTTCTTGAAATTGTCTCAGTTATGTCATTGCTTACTAAAGGCTTGCCTCTGCTCAGTCATGTTGTCACCCACTCGCCTCACCTGAGGGACTTCTAACCCTCCACAAGCAATTGCTCTTACAAGGATATTGTCATCCACTGGTAAATCATATGGTCATGAAAAATACTTGGAATATTTTGAGTTTTTACTTTAAAATTTTTCTCTGTGCTTAACTATTTATTCTTATACTTCCACCTCATTCTCTCTACACCTTTATAGGAATATTTTGGATTTTTTGTTTGCATTTTGCAGTATTTTGGGGAGAATTGTACAAGTTTACATTTACTTGTATGCATGTATACCATACATCACATATGTAATGTATGGTATTCATGTATATGTATAACATAGGTGTTGAACTACTCTTTTAAAAAATGTATTGGGATGACATTGGTTTGCATAATCATACCAGCTTTCAAGTGTACAACTCAGTAAAACATTATCTGCACATTGCATCGTGCACCCCTTGCCTCAAGTAAAAGTCTCTTACTGTCTCCGTTTCCAACCCTGTCCTTCCTGGCAGACTTTGTTCATCTCCCCCCACGCCCCACACCCTTTTCCTTCTGCTATCATCACACTGTTGTCAGTATCTATGTATGTACAAATTTTGGGCTAATCCCGTCACCTTCTTTCATCCAGTCTTTCCACCCTCCTCCTCTCTGACAGCATCTAAGATAAAAGTTTTGAAAAAAATGGGTTAACTGATCAGTTAAATATTTTGGTTTTATGTCTAGTTTAGTTCTCTGTAGGAGGCTTAAAACGGCTTTACCAAACTGAATCAAATACAAACTCAAACTCAATATGGTATTAAGAAGAAAATATTTTTCAAGACTTTCCTTTAAACTAAGCATATATAGAGAGAGTTTATTCCTCTACTTGCATTTGTTTTTAACTATTATATGATGAGGATAATTCTGATTTAATAATTCTTGAAACTTTTAAGAGCATTATAAATGTACAAAGAGAGGGACTAAGTAAATTACCTTGAATCTTCTATACTGGATTTTATTTTTTGGTTTGCTTTATTTTAATTACTTTCTAATAAATTCAAAGAGAACTATATTCAATTAGTGTTAGATGTTATACATTACTTAATGAATGTTGGAACCAAAATCTGATTCATAGATGAATTTTATAAGCTGAATTCTGGCTTTTAATTTTTTAAACATTTTTCATTTCTTCACTATTCTTTATCTTTTTTTAGTTTATTATTTAGAATAACACTATCTTAATGTAGCTTAGAATTTAGCATAAAGCTTAGGTGCACATAAGGAATAGTTACTATATATTTTTAAATATCTCTTAAATTAAGAAACGTTAACTTACTACTGGGATTATGCATAAACAGGACATTAGGGCCCTTTCTTGCCTATCTCTTTTTATTAGGTTGATTGGACAGTCCAACCTGAAAAAAAGAAATTGGTGGGTTAATTAAGTGTGAATTATATAGATTAGCCATTGAAAAAGTTTTAATATATACTCTTTATTATTGTTGTTTTGTAGAGATGGATGCAACTTCCACTTTAATAGTACCTGAAAATGACATAACTTGAAACAAATTTAATCTAAAGAATTTCTTACAGCAATACACACAAAAGGACTCTTATTGAACAGAAATCAGTGTAGTTGATATTAATGTGTGGGCTAGGCAGTTACCTAAACAGTAAAAATTGAATTTCTGCTTGTAATAATAATTTTGTCATCTCCCATATGACAATTTTGACTTAATTTTTTTGATTTGAGAAACCATTTGCTATCTTCAAAAATTTCAAAACAAAAGTGTGTTCTGCATAGAGGCTCCTCAAAAAATTAAGAATAGAGTTACCATGTGACCCAGTGCTGCCTTTTCTGGGTATGTAATTAAAAAATTTTTAAAAATTTATTTGTAAGAATATGCACCACTATGTTCACTGCAGCATTGTTTGCGGTGGCCAATGTGTGGAGACAACTGAAAGGTCCTTTGATAGATGATTGGGTAAAGAAGATGTGGTATGTATGTACAATGGAATACGGCTGAGTCATAAGAAAAAATGAAATCTTGTCATTAGAGACAACATGGATGGGACTTGAGAATATCATGTTAAATGAAATAAGTCACACAGAAAATTTAAGAACCATATGATTTTAGTCATATGTAATATATAAATCTGAAAGCAACAAATTAACAAATAAGAAAAACAAACAAGCAAGCCAAAACTCGTAGACAGACAACAGTACGGTAGTTACCAGAGGGAATGGGGCTGGGGGGTACTGAAAGGTAAAGGGGGTCAAATACATGGTGACAGGAGATTTGACTTTGGGTGGTTGGCACACAATGCAGTATGCAGATGATGTGTTATAAAATTGTCCACGTGCCACCTACGTAATCTTATTAACCAATGTAACCCCAATAAATTTAATTTAAAAAATCTCTTGCATGTTATTTATACTAGAAAGTCAGTTTTGTGAGTGACTGCATTTATACATTTACTGCTCTAAAGATTACAAACACCTAACCCACTTCCTGTCACACACAAGAATTCTTGTATGAGTATTTTCTTTTTAAATAGTTGAATAAATGAACAATAAATAAAGAAATAAATACAGTTTAGCCCAATCATTGCAACTATGCCTTGGGGTCTGTAAAAGCAGTATACCCAGAATGATAAAAGACACTTATATTTCCCAAATTTGTCAAAAGTAGGTTCTAAATATATGTATAAAGAAAATGTTGGTACAAGAGAAGTAAGAACTATGGGACTGAGTAGGCCTATATACATTTTCTATCTGTACTACAGACTTATTAGATTTTAAGTCCAAAATAAATTATGATTTTTTATGAAAAATTGATGCTATTAATATCTGTTTTAAAAACCTTAGAACAGGGATGTCAGGTTTGGATACTCATTCTCCTGGTTCCCAATGCAAGAAATACCAGACATGTGTAAACTAGCTGGCTAAGGGAGACATTTTGGTTTCAGGCATAACTGATTCATTCACTACAAGAATAATATTACAGATTTAGGGAGTTATGGGGTTTTCTACATGTATGTATTATTTTAATCCACTTTCAGAAGTTTTGGGTATTTTTATCTAGTATGTGTCATTGAGTCAATAAAATATCCTTTATAAATGTGAAAATATTATTTCTATAATTTATATTTTGCTATTCACCTGAGAATAATTTCTATCAGATTTCTGTTAAAAATTATTAATACATTTTTAAATTTCAAAATTCAGTCTTACTTTGTATTTATTTTATTATTACAAATCATCTTTGTGATATACCTTCAAGCAGGCATATCACTTATTTGTACATTATCTGCAACAAGTAAACAACATTGGATGTATAATATTTAGCTTTTACTAGTTTTCAAAACATAAAAATCATTTTAGTAATGATGTCATATGTGTATGTTATATGTTAAATATAACTCAATTACTTGTGAGATGCAAATAATTATTTGCTCTGCACTTTAATCACTAACACTATTCACTACCTTAATAAATAAATATATTTTAATATAATATATAATAAAGTATATGTTGGAATGTACAATGTTGCAAATCAAAATATACTTCTTATCCTATATCAGGGATTTTCAACAGGTGTGCCACAAGAATTTTTAAACATGTAATACCTAACTATTTAGTCAGGGGCACTGACCTCTTTTCCCTTTGACTGTCAAATTAAAAAATGACAATAGCCAACACAATAGCTTTCTGGTATGAATGAATCCAAATTATATCTATTTTTTTCAGACTGGCAAAAAATAGTATTTTTTTGGTGTGCTGCAGAATTTTAGTAACTAGTTTATGTGTGCAATGAGATGAAAAAAGGATGAAAATTGCTGTTTTATATTATTTGTGCAAAAGGAAAGACTCTATACGAGCAAAAATGATTATCACATTTGTGATTGAATAGAAAACATCATTTGTTACTTTATAATGTGTATTTTTCTTAATTATGTCCAATGCCACATTTACTGTAGGTAGATTTAATGTCAAATAATATGACATTGAACATTAGATTTATAGGACAATCTATATGTAACTTAAGAGGAAATCATAAGCCATAAAATAAAATATTATGTGTTTTATTACTTGTGATTACTTAAGAAATTGAGCAAGAAGAGTGGAGATTGTTCATTATAATCAATTGCTGAGCTGACACAAATAATAAAATATGAGTTATAGGACAATTATCAAACTATCTAAATATAAAAATTTAGGCTGGAAATAAAGCAGATTTTGAATATATAGTGTTATATCTACACAACACGTTTTAGCTAGTAATGTGTTGATGCATAAGGCCATAGGCAGCAGGTACCTGAGAGCTGGCTTCCCACCTTATCACATAGAAAAAATGCTGTTTGTATTTCCGTTTTTCACCTGTACACACAACACAAGTATTAAATGTCATACAAAGCAGCATCTTCAAAAACATTCATCACTTATTTCATCCAAGAAAAGATTTTTAAAATTTTATTTTAATTGTTGTTCTCATACAGTTTTCTGTCTTTTACTCCCTTCCCAGCCCACCGCCCAGCCCTCCCCACCTCCCTCCCATTTCCAGCCCCACCCTAGTTTTTGTCCATGTGTCCTTTATACTTGTTGCTCTAAACCCTTCCCCTTTCCCCTGAAATTCCCTCCCCTCTCCTCTCTGGTGACTGTCAGCAATATGCTAAAAGATTTCTTTAAATATTTCCTTTAAACTCTTAACTTTTGGATTCCACTTTGACTTACCTGTCCTATACAGTTTGAATCAAAAGTTTTATTGTTAGACTACCAGCTTTACTTTGCATACTGATATCATTCATACCTTTCAACCATTGAATAGAAGGAGAAAAAATTTGGGAATTCAACCGTATTAATAAAAATGCTATAGAAATGTAAGTGGTTTACATGTCATATACTACTCATGAAATTTTGTAATTCTTAGTACTTCTATATATATCAGTAACAAGAATTTAAAATTAAATATATTATTAAATACAGGAACAAATTATATGAACCAATCAATGATAACTATCTTTTGAATGCTTACTGCCTGGGAATTCAAAGATGAAGTTTTTCAAAAGTATAATTGTAGAAAGATTAAGCTTTTTCAAGGAATTTACAATATATATATGAATTCTGGACAAACACATCTTAGAACTATACACTTAAAACCTATATAGTGTTATTAACCAGTGACACCTCGATAAATTTAATTTAAAAAGACAAACAAAATATGCTAATAGCAATATTATCGACACATGAATATTTAATATGAAAAATTATAAAATGTTATGTAGATGTATATGATTAATCAGCAAAAGAAAGGGCTTGATATTTAGCAATAAGACTTCATATTGTTTAGAAGTTGTACACTGAAGATTTAAAGTAGAGGAAGAAATTGATCTAGTTGGGAGAAAAAGTGGTTTGGTTGGATAGAGCAGCAATCTTCCATCAGTGTGCTGTGGCACATTGGCGTGCTGTAGGAATTTTTAAAACATGCAATACCTAACTATTTAGTCAGGGTCACTGACCTCTTTTCCTTTAGATTGTCAAATAAAAAAATTGACAACAGCTACCAAAACCATAGCTGGCTGGTGTGAATGAATCAAAATTGTACCTTTTTTTGGGGGGGAGGGGGGTGCACTGTTCCTGGAAGTACAGCAAAACCAGGTTGATGCCCACAGAGTGGATGGAGCAAGCTCCTATTCCATCTCCCAGCTCCAAAAGCCCAGTTAATATAACGTCCTTAGATAGAGGACATATCAGATATTAAAATGATAAGAACAGATACTACACTTGATCTTACCCAAAGGCTGAGAAGCAATTATACCTGTTTTTTTCAGATTGGCAAAAAATATATATAATTTGGTGTGCTGAAATTTTAGTAATTAGCTTATGTGTGCAATGAGATGAAAAAGGTTAAAAATCACTGGCATAGAGAATAGAGGAATGTCATCTCAGGAGACAATCTTGCAAAGCACTGATGGGCACTGTGCATGTACCCTTGTACACACACTTAAGGAAGCATCGCGAGCTGCAGGGTTAGGGCCAGAACTCCTTTTTCTCACTTTGCTGCAAACAGTGGGAAAAACCCAGGTTATCAATTTGAAGTTGATAAACAAGTTGCCTCTAAATCTAAGTAAATAAAAGATGCTTTATAGTGTAATTCTGGATGGTGAAGGAGACAGATGTTTCAATCATTTTGGTTCTCAGGGAAATACATTCAATCTTCTAGGCAATTTTTAGTAAAAGATGTGTGACTCTTAAGCATGTTTTTAGTAATAAGAAAAAGAGGAAAAAAGATACAATAGTGAGCTACTCTCCAGAGTACAAGACTACCCTGGTATTCTTCCTCCTTTCCTTCCTGGTCCATAGCTAGAGATAGGCAGTGGAAAAGGTAATTCCAAGAGATGACCTGACCAGAGAAATGTGAGTCTGAGTCCTCAGACAATTTCACACATTCTTTTTATTCACCAAAGAGCCTTATTTTAGTACCTGAATTATATTTATAAAATTTTAAAATACATAAAACGTTCTGCTATAAATTGAACTTTTCTCTCAGGAATATAGGATTGAAATTCTTGGCCTATCAGTATGGCTATTGGTGTATGGATAGAGGAAGGTGCATTTGCAGGTAAAGTTCTTTAAATAGGAAATTGTACTCTGGCAGCCCAAACAGTTTGACCCACAAAGCCTGAAAAAAAAACTGCATTCAAAGCCAAAGTGTATGGAGTTACTCAGAGAGAGATGAAATAAGTAAGAAAGCAAAGGTGTAATTGTGGGAAGTCTGTTGGAACCTGGTCAGGACTGCCTCTTACAGGTAAAAAGAAATCATTCATTAATCAGAGCAGCCTCCTTGAGTACCTACATGACTGCAGTGAGACTGAACATTGAATCTAAAGGGAAATCCGGACTCAACAAATACAGAGATCTATCCATAAAAACTGAATAAACCCAGTCTGATAAATAAGCAGTTAGGGCAGGTAAAAGTATTTTATTTTTAATTGAGCATTTTGACTATTTGGATCAAAATAGTCAATTTGATATAAGAAATTAAGACAAAGTTATATATTATGGTAGTGAATTCTTGTTAGAATTAATTAAAGTTCAGAGCAAAATAATTACTTGCATCTAGTCAGTAATTGAAAAGAAATGATAATCTAAAAGTATCTGATTTTTAAAAATTAAGAGTTGCATAATTACTCAAGTATCTATTTATTTATAGCCAGAGGAAAAATATTGTATTTTTGTTTTACTATTGAATAAAGTGGATTTAAATATAAATAATTTTTAAACATTTAAAATCTTATAAAAAAGATCATTTTTAAAATCTCCTCTTTGTGGTACTAATAAGTCTATTAACTATATTTTTACATGGACCCACTTTACTTATGGTAAAGCTTTTGCATTTTTAGAATGATTAACTCATCATTTTAAATATGGCTTATCATACTTTAAAAAGTGGGTAGGGTTTGAAATCATAAGATCAAACTAGAAATGAGATTTGTGAAGATAATTTTAATAAAAAGGAAGATAATAGCTTAGCACTGGAAACATGACACATTGCTAAATATAAAATAAGTATATATTTGAAAACAGGAAAAATAAAATTATTATTCATATAGTATATATGTATACCTATTATGTAAAGTTTTTTTTAAGAAGTACATATAAGAAAGTATCTTATAAAAAAGAAAAAAAGAGAGTCAAAATCAGAGCCACACTTGTATTACTTCATTTTTATATGTTATTTATTACAACACTGTAAATTTTATAGGTTTCTTTTTGAAAGATTTTGTTTATTTTTAGAAATAAGGGATGGGAGGAAGGAGAGAGGAAGAGAAACACTGTTGTTGGAGAGAAACATTGACTGGCTTCCTCCCGTACGACCCCAGACAGGGGACTGAACCCTCAACCCAGGTGTGTACCCTAACCAGGAACTGAACCAGCCACCCCTTGCTTTGCGGGTCGATGCCCAACTAACTGAGCCACACCAGTCAGGACACTTTCTTGAGAATTAGATTATATAAATTATCGATTAATTTAAATTGATTGGATGTTTGAGTTCATTACGATGTCAGAGAAGTCATCTAATTAGAAAAATAATAAAGTTACCCCACATAATTTGTTGTGTAGCTATCCATGTTTTTTTTTTTTTTTCTGTCTTTTCTGCGGAATAACTTAACTTCACAGCAAGAGCTGTGCCTTTTCTAGTTACTACACTAAATAAAGCTCATTGGGCTTCCTTTTTTTTTTACTTCTTATTGTTTTATTAAACTTATTGGGGTGTCATTGGTTAATAAAATTACATAGGTTTCAAGAGTACAGTTCAACAACACATCATCTGTATATTGCATTGCATGCTCACTACCCCAAATCCAATCTTCTGTCACTACATACTTGGCCCCCTCTAGCCTTCTATAACCAGCTCCCCAATACCTCTTCCTCAGATTACTGCCATATTGCCTTTTGTGTCTATGGGGTTTTGTTTCTTTGTCATATTTGTTCATTAGTTTCAGTTTTTTATCCCACATATGAGTGAAAGAATATGGTTCATAACATTTTCTGTCTTATTTCATTTAGCATGATTATTCTCAAGATTCATCTGTGGCAGTATTTTATCGTTCTTATGGCTGAGTAGTATTCCATGATACACCCCACTACTTCTGGGGTAAAAGCCCCAGGCCTCCATGCAGGCTGGATTACAGGGACAGCCAAGTGGAGGCAGGGCAGACCCCGGCAGCCTGGGCTGGTGCCTGGCTGGTTCTCAGGCTCACTCTCTGCTGTGCACTGTGTGGCCCTGAACTGTTCAGCCAGCAGGGCTGGGTCTTGCTGGTGAGTAGCACTCAGGCCTTCTAGGTGGATCCTGGTCCTGTTGGTGATAAATCCTTGACTCTTTGCAACTGTGTGCAGCATGGATGCAGAAACCCTGAGTGAGGAGATTCACTGGGATAGCAGGGCACCCTGGATTCCAGGGAAAGACTTGGTCAGCTTCTCGGTGGATCCCACCTCCTCCTCAGACCAGATCCAGCCCCTTGCTCAGACATGCCTTTCCATGTCACTGAAGGTGGTCACGGTGATTGTGTGGTTAGGGTGGTTGCACTGTACTGACTATGACTTTGCTGTTACCAGCTGGTCCAGTTCTTCCCCTGCTCAAACAACTTGTCTCTCTCACTGTAGTCCTCTGCAAGTACTCCTGCTTGCTCTTCTCTCAGAGCTTCTTCTTTGTTGTTTGAGTCACTGCTTCATCTCCTCCCTGGCACTCTTCTTGCTCTTCCCCTGTTGCAGCGGAAGCCGGAAGATATGCCACCGTGGTACAGATATTCCCCCTGAGAGCTGAGCACCAGTCAAAGTGGTCCCAATCTTGCTTCTTCTTGTTGATGCCCCTACCTGGGAGGTCTTCCTGGGTTTCAATTCATCCAAGAGGAGAAATGCAATGAATTTTTGTACACTGATTTTGTATCTTGCCACTTTACTGTATTGGTTTATCGTTGCTAACAGTTTTTGGATAGGGTCCCTACAGTTTCTACATAAAAAACGTGTCATCTACAAAAAGCAACAAGTATAATTCTACATTCCCAAAATGGTTGCTTTTTATTTCTTTCTCTTGCCTGAATGCTCAGGCTAGGGCTTCCAGTAGTTCTGTGTTGAATAATAGCACTGAGAATGGACAACCTTGTCATGTTCCTGAGCTTAGAGGAAAAGCTTTGGCCTTATCAACACTGAGCATGATATTCGCTGAGGTTTTGTCAAATATGGTTTTTATTAGTTTATGGTGACTTCCTTGTATAGTCATTTTATTGAGTGTTTTCATTATAAATGGATGTTTTATCCTATAAGTTTTTTTCCACACCTATTGATATGGTCATATAATTTTATTCTTTATTTTGTTAATCAATGTGGTATATTGCATACAGTTATTTGCATATGCTGAACCACCCTTATACCCCTGGAATGAACCCCACTTGATCAGTATTGTATAAAATATTATCTTTTTAATGCATCACAGTATTTGATTTGCTGGTATTTTGCACATGTATTCATCAGAGTACTGGTCTGTAGTTTTTTTGTGTGTGTGCTACTCTTGCCAGGTTTTGGTAGTAGGAGAATGTTGGCCTCATAAAATGGGTTAGGAAGCACTACTTCTTGTTCACATTTTCGGAAGAGTTTGAGAAGGATAGGTGTCCAGTCTTGTTTCAATACTTGGTGTAATTCACTAGTGAAACCCTCTGGTCCTGGACTTTTAACTTTTGGGGAAGTTCATGACAGTTGTTTCACATTCCTCACTGTTGTTGGGTCTATTTGGATTTTCCACTTCTTTTTTATTGAGTTTACATAGGTTGTAGATTTCTAGGAACTGATCCATTTCTCCTACATTATTGAATTTTGTGTCATAGAGTCTTTTAGAGTATCCTTGTTGATCCTTTGCATTTCTTGTGGTGTGTGTGGTAACTTCATTTCTGATTTTGCTTGAGTTTTTTCTGTCTTCTCTTTAGTGAGTGTTGCCAGAGGTTTGTCATTTTTCTTAGTGTGTTCAAAGAACCAGCTCTTTGTTGCTTTAATTTTGGTATAGTCCTTTTCTTCTCTATTTCACTTAATTCTGCTCTGATTTTTATTTTTTATTTTTTTCTAAATCCTCACCTGAGGGTATGCCTATTAATTGAAGAAAGAGAGAGAGGGAGACACTCAAAGGAGATGGATAAACATCGACGTGGGAGAGACATGGATTTGTTGCCTCTCTTATGTGCCCTATCTGCAGATTATACCCACAACAGAGGTATGTACCTTGACTGGGAATCGAACACATGGCTCTTTGGTGTACTGCACAGCACTCCTACCTATCCATCTGCTCAGCCAGTGGTGCTCTCCTTTTTATTGTATTTCTTTTATTTCACTGACTTTGGGCTCATTTTGTTTTTCTTTTTGTAGTTCTTTAAGTAAAATATTGGATTATTTACTTGGGATTTCTCATTTCTTGATATAAACCTATAATAATATAAACTTCCCTCTTACTACCACTTTTCTGAGCCCCCAGTGTTTTCATATCATCTCACTTATAAGAGGAATCTAATGAACAAAATAAAGTAACAAGCAAAACAGGTCCAGAGACTTCGAAACAGGGAAGAGACTAACAGTTGCCAGAGGAAAGAGGGGAGGGAGAGTGGTGGAGAGAAGGTGAAGGGATTAGTCAAAGAACATGTTTGAGTGACCCATGGACAGGGACAATGGTGTGGGAATGGGCTGTGGGGTGGTGGGGGTGGGTTGGACAGAGGAGGGCAAAAGGGGAAAATTGGGACAACAGTAACAGAATAAAAAAGAATTAAAAAAGAAACAGACAATTGGGGCCATTTTAATGAAATAGTTTTAAAATCAACATTTCATTGTGATGTAATTGCCATTCTCTTTTGCTTTATATAGATTTTGATCTCACCTTTTATTTCTTCTTTTTTAAAAATAATGTTTTAAATTTATTGGTGAATTTCTTAGTTTTTGATGTTTGTACAACACAAGGTATAGATTGTTTGTTTTGCTTAAGACTATCCAATTGTTCTAACATCATTTTTTAAAAATTTATTTTAATTGTTGTTCTTGTACAGTTTTCTGTCTTTTGCTCCCATTCCAGCCCAACGCCCCAGCCCTCCCCAACCCCCTCCCATTCCCGCCCCCGCTAGCTTCTGTCCACGTGACCTTTATACTTGTCATTCCAAACTCTTCCCCTTTCCCCCTGAAATTCCCTCCCCTCTCCCCTCTGGTGACTATCAACCCCCTCTCAATCTCAGTGTCTTTGGTTATATTGTGTTTGTTTGTTCTATTGATTAGGTTCCTGTTAAAGGTGAGATCATATGGTATTTGTCCTTCACTGCCTGGCTTATTTCACTCAGCATAATGCTCTCCAGCTCCATCCATGCTGTCGCGAAGGGTAGGGGTTCCTTCTTTCTGCTGCATAGGATTCCATTGTGTAAATGTACCAAAGTTTCTTGATCCATTCATTTCCTGATAGGCACCTAGGTTGCTTCCAACACTTGGCTATTGTAAATTGTGCTGCTATGAACATTGGGGTGCATAGATTCTTTTGGATTGGTGTTTCAGGGTTCTTAGGATATAATCCTAGCAGTGGAATTGCTGGGTCAAAAGGTAGATCCATTTTTAGTTCACTTAGAAAATTCCATACTGCTTTCCATGGTTGTTGTACCAGTCTGCAATCCCACCAACAGTGCACTAGAGTCCCCTTTTCTCCACAACCTCTCCAACACTTGTTGTTTGTTGCTTTGTTTATGATGGCCATTCTGACAGGTGTGAAGTGGTATCTCATTGTGGTTTTAATTTTCATCTCTCTGATAGCAAGCAATATTGAGCATCTTTTCATGTGTTTCTGGATCTTCTGTATGTCCTCCTTGGTGAAGTATCTGTTCAAGTCCTTTGCCCATTTTTTAATTGGGTTGCTTGTCTTCTTAGAGTGGAGTCGTGTAAGTTCTTTATATATTTTGGAGATTAAACCCTTGTCTGAGGTATCATTGGTGAATATATTTTCCCATACAGTTGGTTCTCTTTTTAATACTGTTTTCTTTAGCCATGCAGAAGCTTTTTATTTTGATAAGATCCCATTTGTTTATTCTTTCCTTTATGTCCCTTGCTTTAGGGGACATATCAGTAAAAATGTTGCTCCATGAAATGTCTGAAATTTTCTTGCCTATGTTCTCCTCTAGGACTTTAATGGTGTCACGGTTTATATTTAAATCTTTTATCCACCTTGAGTTTATTTTTATGTATGGTGTAAGCTGGTGCTCGAGTTTCATTTTTTTGCATGTAGCTGTCCAATTCTCCCAACACCACTTGTTGAAGAGAGTATTTTTACTCCATTTTATGTTGCTGCCTCCTTTGCCGAATATTAATTGACCATAGAGAATTGGGTTTATTTCTGGGCTCTCTGTTCTATTCCACTGGTCCATGTTCCTGTTTTTGTGCCAGTACCAGGCTGTTTTGATTACAGTGGCCTTGTAATACAGTCTGGTGTCAGGTATTGTGACCCCTCCTACTTTGCTCTTCTTTCTCAAAATTGCAGCAGCTATTCGAGGTCATTTATGAGTCCATATAAATTTTTGATGTGTTTGTTCTATATCTCTGAAATATGTCATTGGTAATTTGATAGGTATTGCATTGAATCTGTAAACTGCTTTGGGTAGTATGGACATTTTAATGATGTTAATTCTTCTAATCCATGAACATGGTATACGTTTCCATTTGTTTGTGTCTTCCTTAATTTCTTTCTTCAGTGTTGCATAGTTTTCTGAGTATAGATCCTTTACTTCCTTGGTTAGGTTTATTCCTAGGTATTTCATTTTTCTTTTTGCTATATCAAATGGGATTTTTTCCTTGACTTCTGCTTCTGCTCTTTCATTGTTGGTATACAAAAATGCCTTTGATTTCTGAATATTGACTTTGTATCCTGCTGTTTGGCCAAATTCATTTATTAGGTCAAGCAGGTTTTTGGCCGAGTCTATAGGATTTTCTATGTACACTATTATGTCATCTGAAAACAATGATAGCTTTGTTTCCTCCTTTCCAATTTGGATGCCTTTTATTTCCTTTTCTTGTCTAATTGCCGTGGCTAAGACTTCCAATACTATATTGAATAGAAGTGGTGAAAGTGGACAACCTTGTCTTGTTCCTGATCTTAGTGGAAAAGATTTTAATTTTTGCCCATTGAGTATGATGTTGGCGGTAGGTCTCTTATATATGGCCTTTATTATGTTGAGGAATGCTCCCTCTATTCCCACTTTGCTGAGTGTTTTTATCATAAATGGGTGCTGTACCTTATCAAATGCTTTTCCCGCATCTATTGATATGATCATGTGATTTTTGTCTTTGCTTTTGTTTATGCGATGTATTACATTTACTGATTTGAGAATGTTGATCCAAACTTTCATCCCTGGGGTGAATCCCACTTGGTTTTGGTGTATGATCTTTTTAATGTATTGTTGAATGCAGTTTGCCAATATTTTGTTGAGAATTTTTGCATCTATGTTCATCAGCGATATTGGCCTAAAGTTTTCTTTCTTTGTTGTGTCTTTATCTGGTTTGGGGTTTAGGATGATGCTGGCTTCATAAAAAGAGTTTGGGAGTTTTCCATCTTCTTGGATTTTTTGGAATAGTCTATGAGTGATAGGGGTTAGCTCTTCCTTGAATGCTTTGTAGAATTCTCCTGTGAAACCATCCGGTCCAGGGCTTTTGTGTGTTGGCAGTTTCTTGATTACAGCTTCTATTTCCTCTGCTGTTATTGGTCTGTTCAGGCTTTCCACTTCTTCCTCGTTGAGTTTTGGGAGATTATATTTTTCTAGAAACTTGTCCATTTCACCTAGGTTTTCAAATTTCTTGGCATATAGTTCTTCACAGTAATTTCTTACAATCCTTTGTATTTCTGTGGTGTCAGTTGTAATCTCTCCTCTTTCATTTCTGATTGTTTATTTGGGTCCTCTCTCTTTTTTTCTTGATGAGCCTGCTTAAAGGCTTGCCAATTTTGTTTATCTTTTCAAAGAACCAGCTCCTGGATTCATTCATCCTTAGAATTGTGCTTTTAGTCTCTATGTCATTTAATTCTGCTCTGATCTTGGTTATTTCCTTCCTTCTACTTGCTCTGGGCTGTCTTTGTTGTTGTTCCTCAAGTTCTTATAGGTGTAGGGTTAAGTTGTTTGTTTGAAATGTTTCTATGTTTTTAGGTAGGCCTGTGTTGCTATGAACTTCCCTCTGAGGACTGCCTTTGCTGTGTCCCATAACTTTCGGGTTGGTGTGAGTTCATTTTCATTTGTTTCCAGAAACATTTTGATTTCTTCCTTAATTTCATTCTTGATCCATTCATTGTTTAATAACATGCTATTCAATCTCCATGATTTTGAGGATTTTGGGTTTTTCCCATCAGGGTTGGTTTCTAGTTTCAGTCCCTTGTGGTCAGAGAAAATGCTTGGTATGATTTCAATTTTCTTGAATTTTTGAGGCTTGTTTTGTGTTCTATCATGTGGTCTATCTTTGAAAATGTTCCATGTGCATTAGAAAAGAATGTGTATTTAGTTTCTTTGGGATGAAGGGCTCTATATATATCAGTTAATCCCATTTCATCCAGAATGTTGTTCAATGCCACCATATCTTTGTTGATTTTTTGTTTGGAGGATCTGTCCATTTTTGACAATGGGGTGTTAAAATCCCCTACTATGATTGTATTGCTGTCAATATCTTTCTTGAAGTCCTCTAAGATTTTCTTTATGTATTTAGGTGCTCCTATGTTGGGTACATATATGTTTACACTGTTTATGTCTTTCTGGTGGATTCTTCCATTGAGTATTATGAAGTGACCTTCAGGATCTCTCTTTATGGCTCATCTTTTGAAGTCTATTTTGTCTGATATGAGTATTGCTACCCCGGCTTTTTTTTTTTCCTGTCTATTTGCTTGGAAAATTTGTTTGCAGCCCTTCACTTTGAGTCTGTGTAGGTCTTTTGTCCTGAGGTGGGTCTCTTGTAGGCAGCATATGTGTGGGTCATGCTTTCTTATCCATTCAGCTATTCTATGCTTTTTGATTGGAGCATTTAACCCATTTATGTTTAATGTTATTATTGATAAGTACTGATTCATTGCCATTTTCGTACCTATGTTCCTCTCTCTCTCTCTCCCTTTTCCTTCCTTTCCTTAAAACAGTCCCTTCAGCATCTCTTGCAGAACTGGTTTTGGTAGAGGTGTGTTCTTTGAGACTCCTTTTGTCTGGGAAGCTCCTTATTTGGCCTTCTATCTTGATTGAAAGCCTTGCTGGGTAAAGTAGTCTTGGTTGCAGGCCTTTGGTTCCCATTACTTGGAATATTTCTTGCCATTCTCTTCTAGCTTGGAGCTTTTTCATTGAGAATTCAGCTCCAGCCTTATTGGAGCCCCCTTGTACATTACTTCCTTTTTCTCCCTTGCTGCCTTTAAGATTCTCTCTTTGTCTTGGAATTTTGCCATTTTAATTATGAGGTGTCTTTAAGTGGGCTTCTTTGGGTTCCTCTTGATCGGGACTCTCTGTGTTTCCTGGATTTGTGTGACTTTTTCTCTCATCAAATTAGGGAAATTTTCCATCATCACTTTTTCAAATAGGGTTTCTATCCCTTGCTCTTCTTCTTCTCCTTCTGGTATCCCTATTATACGGATATTATTACGTTTCATATTTTCTTGCATTTCTCTTAATCCCTCTTCATTCTTTTTGAGCCTCTTTTCCTTTTCTTGCTCTTTCTGGGTGTTTTTTTCTACTTGGTCCTCCAACTCACTAATCCGATCTTCTGCTTTATCAATTCTGCTTTTCAGTCCTTCCACTGTGTTCTTCAGTTCAGAAATTGTACTCTTCATTTCCTCTTGGCCCTTGTTGATAGTTTCTATTTCCTTTTTCATGTTAATATAGTTTGCAGTGAGTTAATTGTAGCTTCCCTGTAGTTTCTGGTAGCTCACTGAGAGCTCATGGAGCTTCCTGACAACCATTGTTTTGAACTCAAAA
>PVKU01006593.1:0-101197 GCA_004027475.1 Anoura caudifer
GTGGGAGGTGGGGCTATGGTGGGGTGAAAATGGAGACAGCTGTACCTGGGTAACAATTAAAATATGTGTATATTTTTTTTAAAAAGAAGTGTAACTCTAGAAAGCAGTAATGATATCCATATGCAAAACAATACCCTGGAATATGATGATTGTTTTCATTTCCAAATGTAAATAAATTAGAAATTGAATTAAAAAATTAAAACGAAAGATTTTTTTTTTCCTGAAAGTTTGGACCAAAAATACAGGTGCACATTACATGGGAGCTCGTTATACATGGCAAAATATGGTGTGTTCAGATACTTGTTTTGTGCATTATAAAGGAATTTTAGCATTTATTTTTTGAAGTATTTTGGTACAAGGAATTTTATGTAACACATAATTACAAAACACAAGAACAGATACCAGGTACGAGAAGTTTTATGTACTGGCAACAAATTTACAATATTTATGCATCATAGAAGGGCACGAACGCTTCACTTCGTTGCTGTCCACGTCAGAAGTGCTGTCTTCTTCCATCTCTACATCGCTGGTGTCTTCTGACGAGCACTTCCTCCTCCCTGTGAATTTCTTGTCCTCAGTTCCACCTACAGCGTCGCTGATGCCGTATTTTTTAAACAATTTCACAACCCCTCCCTTCTTGACACCGTTCTGTAATCTCAGGATCCAATCACGAACCTGGGGCGATGGATGATTTCCTGATTCTACCTGTGGGTGCCAAGTCATTACCAGCTGACTGCATCCATGTCGACAACTCTTTCTTCATTAGGGCCTTGAAGGGCCTGTTTGCTGAGCATCAAGAGGTTGCAGTGGGCTGGTTAGTCCCATAGGTGTCCAAACAAGTTGGGTTTCAAGTCTGCCTCAGTTGCTCTGGCACCTTGTGTCACATGGGCTTTGGAGTGGTCAAAAACAAGCAAAGCTGTTTTTTTTAAGTGATGCTCCAGGCCTTCGTGACCAGACTTTGGTAAAGCAGATTCTCATGCCATCTTCACTCATCCATCCTCTTCCATGCACATGGACAATAACTACACTCGGAATCTTTTCTTTCAGAAAAGGTTTTCTTTTCAAGATGGTAAATAGGTGGGTAGCCTTGTCCCACCTGCGCAACAGGCTAGAACAAGGGTGAAACGTGTGTTCTCGTGACCACTGGTTCCAGCAGCCACGGTCTTTGCTCCTTTCATGCCCACAGTTCGGCTGGATGGCGCATCAGTGTGAGCGGGACCTCATCCCCTGCATGTCGGCAATTTGGGACAGCTCCAGGTTGTAAGGTTTTCAAAGATGGATGGCAGAAGAATGAAATCCCAAAACTTGATCTCCTAGGCTGCTGGAAGCTTGGGGGCGAGTTTAGTTCACGTCCTCATGCTCAGACCCCTTGTCACGAAGTGAAGGCACCATGTGGGTCAGGGGTGTCCCACCCTTGGCCTGGGGGCCACATGTGGTCCAGGATGGCTACGAATGTGGCCCAACACAGGTTCGTAAATTTACTTAAGACTGCTTAGTTTTATCACTAAGTTTTATACTAAGTTTTGTTACTTAGATACGTACATTTTAGATATTAGTGGCCACAAACTTGGAGGGACCTGCTCGATGATTTTAAAAGATTATTCGAAGGGCTGCTACATAATTAGGGCTATTTAAGGATTTTTTGCTTCTGTGTGGTGGCAGATACCATGAAAATTGTGCACAGACCTTTTCTTGCTCATCAGTTTTCGTTCGTGTTTGTGTATTTACTGCGTGGCTCAAGACAACTCTTCTTCCAGTGTGGCCCAGAGACACCAAAAGGTTGGACACCCCTGATTTAGGTGTCCCTGAAAAACCGTCATGTGTTTTTCCCGTGCAGTCCTTGTACCTTCTTCTTGTGTCATCTGGGTTGAAAGAGAGATCCCAGTTTGATCTGCTCCAGAATCCAGGTCTTCACCTCCGGCTTCACCTCTACCCACTTTGGAAGTTCACCTTCTTCTTGGCATTGCCTTCTTCTGTCTTGGCGTCTGAAGAAACTTCTTCCTGTTGTCTCCACAGTCTGATGGCGCCCTCTGAGGGAGGAGGTCCAAATGCCTCTCAGCAGCTCTGTTGCCAACCTTTTTAGCACATTTGATACCTTCCAGCTTAAAGCTTGCAGTGTACAAAAACCATCTCAACATTTTCCAAGGGATTTTCCAAGAATTTCTCCTGCCTAAAGTGTATGAAAAGAAATGTCGTGCTGTTCACTCCACGGTAACGAAGGGGCATCACCTGTCTTATCAGGTGGTTAATAACTGGCACCATCTGCCTCATCAAGGGGACCACAACCAGCATCATCTGCCTTACTCTGTGGGTCACAAACCCTCGCTTTTCCTTTCATTCCATTGAATCGTTGCCTGAAACTGCTTTTGTTGCAAGTTCGTCTTAAGTTCAACAAAATCATAATCCAGTGTATTATTTTTGCATATGGATATCATTATTACTGTCTAGAGTTACACTTTTAATGCGTAAGCATAAATAAAAGAATTAGAAACATTTATATAGAAACAGAATTAGTACTGCCCATGTATAATGTGCATCCTTATTTTCCCCTTAAAAATCTGGGCAAAAAAGTATGCATTATACATGGTAAAATACGGTATTTAATGTATAAAAATGTTTTCATCTTTATATTGAATATTTTCCCAACTGCGTTACAACTTGAGTGCAGGGGTAAAAAGATATTCAGAGATGTTTAAAGAATCCATTACTCTTAACATGGATTACCTATCCCTGAAAGTCTGAGATTGATGCCCGAAGTGGTTGACCTTTGCATATGATTTAACTCCAGGCAAGTAAATAATTGACTTCAGAGAACTGTATGAGAGAACTACTTAGTCCCCGAGAGAGAAATTTGTTTGCTAACAAGAGGCTCAAGAGACTCATTTTTCTGAAATATCTTGACTTTGTTCAACATCATAATTTTAAGCATTTTAAGCTATCAGAGTAGCAGTCATATAAATTCAGCCAATAATTGCCTGCTTCCACTTCTAAAACATTTCCTTTAGGGCCAGTTTTTAATTTTTTTCATTTTTTAAAAATATATAATCCTTATTATATTTTCCCCATTACCATTTAGTCCCCTTATACCACCCTCCCCACAGCAATCATCACACTGTGGTCCATGCCCATGAGTCCTTATTCCTCTTTGGGGCAAGTGTTTTAAGAGAGCCATCCTCTCAACTTGTTTTCTGAGGTTGGCGTTACACCGAGACCAAAATGTGTCAAGGACAGGACAACAAAGGAAAATTATAGACCAGTTTCTCTTAGAGATGCAAAAGTGCTTCTTAAAAAAATGTTTATTGATTTTAGAGAGAGAGGAAGGGGGAGGAGGGAGAGAGAGAGAGAGAAACAAACATGGACATGAGAGAGAAACATCAACTGGTTGCCTCCCACGCATGCACCTACGGGGGACCGAACCTGCAACCCAGGTGTGTACCCTGATCAGGAATTAAACTCCCAGCCTTTTGGTGTATGGGACAAGGCTGCAACCAACTGAGTCACACCAGCCAGGGAAGGATGCAAACATTCTTTAACAAAATGTCGGAAAACCTAGTCCTGCGATACATCGAAAATATATCAAGATCGAGGAGAGGTTATCCCAGGATCGCAAGATTGGCTTTAACGAACATCTGGAAACCAAACACTATGATTCATCACATTAAAAAAAAACAAAGGGGGAAAATACATAATCACCTTGATTGATACCGAAAGTGTTTTTGACTGGACTCAGCATCCAGCCATAATAAAAACTTGGCAGACTAGGACAAGAAGTAAACTTCTTCAATTTCTTCAATCCGATAAAGGCATCCGTGGAAAACCCACAGCTGACGTCGTGCCTCATGTGTAATTCGGAGTGCTCTTTCCTAAGATACCGAGGCGGGCAGGGCTGACTGCTCTGGCCACTTCCGTTGAGTATTATATTGGATGTCTTAGCCAACAGAAGTCAAGAAAAAGACATAAAAATCTTACAGACTTGGAAGGAAGTAAAATTCTTCATGACCGTAGAAATAGAAAATCCTGAAAAAGCTACAAAACAAGTGTTAGAACTAATAAGTGAATAAAGCAAGGTCGTAGCATGCAGGTCAATATTCAAAACTTAATTTTTGGGAAACGAAATAAAATGCTCTTAAAAATAGCAACATGGAGGCGATTGACTGTGGGAGTTGAGGGTAGGCTGGGCAGAGGAGAGTAAAGGGGGGAAATTGGGACAACTACAACAGAACAATAATAAAGTATTTAATAAAAGAGCATCGAGACCTGTAAAGTACTCTTCTCAGTACTCTGAATTAATTAATTAATTAATCATGCTATGATTTTAAAAGCTCTCAACCTGGGGATTCCAATTCTTTGTCTTAAATCTTAAGCCGAGATTCAATTCTTACACGGGCACACGCATGTAACCTGGTGTTAGTTTCAGACGCACAGCGTAACGATTCGCTCCACGTGTATGTTCTGAAATGGTCATCAGAGTAAGTCTAGTTAACGCAGCCACGAACATTTTTCCCTGTGATGAGAACGTTTAAGATTTGGTCTCTTAGCAGCATTCAAATTCACAACAGGGTTTTATTTAACTGCAGTCCCCATGCCGCACAGCGCCTCTCTAGGATTCACTTTATAAATGGACGTTCGTCCTTTTTAACTACTCGTCGTTGCTTTCACAACCTTCTCCCCAGCACACTCCCTGCCCACTCGCTCCAAATCACCAATCTGTTCTCTGCGTAAGTGTTTCCTGTTTTCTTTTTTACTTTCCACATATAAGCGAGATCGACGGCATTTCTGCTTGTCTGACCTACTTCACTTAGCACAAGGCTCTCAAGGGCCGTCCGTGTTGTTGCAGAGTTTCCTCTTTCAGTGGCTGAACATTACTTCATTGTGTGTGTGTGTGTGTGTGTGTGTGTGTGTCAACGGACCCTTAGATTGTCTCCATGTCTTGCCTGTTGTGGACAGTGCTGCAGTGAATGTGGGGCTCATGTATCTTTTTGAGTTAGCATTTCCATTTCCTTTTGATGATGCTCAAAAGTGGAATTTCTGGATATATGGTAACCCTATGTTTAAATTTTTGAGGAACCTCCATACTATTCTTTCATAAGGAAAGGTGTTGTTTTTATTTTTTGCATTTTTAACATATTTTAGTGATTATGCTATTACAGTTGTCCCATTCCCCCCTTCAGTCCCCTCCACCCTGCACACCCCCTCCCACCCACGTTCCCTCCCTTTAGTTCATGTCCATGGGTCATAAGTTCTTTAGGTTCTACATTTCCCACACTATTCTTGCCCCCAGTCTATTTTCTACCTACCTACTGCCCGTTAACCATTCATAGGCGGGGAAATGGCCGGGAAGGGTCCCAGGGGTTTTCTTGGTGATGGAATGCTCCGTGTCTCGTCTGAGGTTGTGGTTACACGGCTGCATGCGGTTGTCAGAAGCTATCGCGCTGCACACTTAAGATCCGTGCATTTCGCTCACTGCGAATGTGACTTTCAAGGGGCCGTGTTTCCTCACCAGATCACTTTATTTTCCATTCGAAAATCTGCTCTTGTTCCAAAGACCCCCTTTAAATTTTCTTAACAATCCACAATGGCTTATACTTGTCTCTTTATTTTTATTTTTTATTTTATTTTTTAAATTTTACTTATGTTTAGAGAGAGGGAAAGGAAGAGAGAAAGAGAAGGAGAGAAACATTGGCCTGCAAACCAGGCATGTGCCCTGACCAGGAACAGAACTTGTGACCTTTTGGTTGGCAGGCGGGCTGGCGCTCAGTCCACTGAGCCACGCCAGCCGGGGCCCTCTCTCTTTTTACTTTTTAATCTTTGCTTTTTAAAAAATTTAAAAGTTAATCATGCACTCTTTATCTGTTCCATTATCTGTTGTTTTCTGATGTTGATGTCCTTGAGCCTTCATTTCACGTATTATAAAGTTGTATTTGAAACGCCGATGATGATTATGTAGTAGTCTATTTCTGTTAGATTTTTTTTCATTTTTTCCTTTATTTTGCGTCTGTGTTATTAATTAGGTGCATACAAAAATATAGGGCCTTTGTATGTTTCTGTTGCATTAAGCCTGCTACCGTTCTGAAATGCCCTTTTGTAGCTCTGATAATACTTATTCCTTAAAGTCCGCTTTGATTGGGCCATGCCGTTTTCCTTTTGGTTTTGCTCGTCATGTATAAAATTTATTTGTTTTATTTGTATTTTTTTCTGTCTTTTTATTTTCAACTATTTTCTGTCCTCATATTTAAGGTGTGTCTTTTGTAATGTAGTTGGATTTTGTTTTTTTTTCAATCTGGTCTGAAAACCTTTGTCGTTTAATTGGAAATTTAGTCCTTGTACATTTACCATAATTACTGGTATTGGATTTAAATTTGCCATGTATTTGTTTACTTTTTCCCCCTTGTTCCATTTTTTTCCTCCTTCTTGGAATTGGTATTAATTAAATATTTGTTATTCCATTTTCCCCCTTGAATAATTTATTAGCTGTATATTCTTTTAATATGATTATCCTGAAGATAACTTCTTAATAGATAAGAGACTTCTATTTCTTTGTTTTTTTCTGCTGTGCTTAACAATTCAGGGAATCCAGTAGATATTTGCAAAATATTCTTCTAGATCTCAATTTACTTAATGTTTTTAAGGGACCTGAAATACTCTTATGAATGCAGTGCTAAATAAATTATTTTGACTCTTGCTTTTAGAATAACACCTAGAAAATTTGATACCGTTCAAGCGTCCAAGGGTCACAAAAGTGGAATTATCGCCCGTGACGTTGGAGACTTAACTCTAAACAAGAGGGGAATACGGACATCGTTCACCTTTAGGAAAGTGAGGCGAGCACCCTGTAACTGCAGTGAGTATGTAGTGTGACTCTGTTGTAAAACGGAATAAATCCAGTGTGAAAACCTTTCAAGCCCCAGCAGAGCCGAGGAGAGCTTTGTTTCAGCTTCTCCGATGGCATTTGCCTGGTAACCTACCTGCATGTACTTTCCTTAACCGCCTGGAGTTTACATTATTTGCAGGTAGGGACGGCGTCTTATTCGTGTTTGTTCTCTGCAGGCAGCCCTTGAGCACGGTTGGATGCCAAATAAATGTTTTATTAATTGAAGTTACAGTTTAGAGTGCTACACTTACAAGACATGGCAGGACTCCTTATTTATTGTTTTCTGTTGATAAACTGTCTTTGTGCCAATTAAAAAAAAAAATCACAAAAGTAGGTTTTCTCGGAAACAGCTTGTCAAGTTGTTGAATTACTTTTCATGAACCCAAAGGGGAAGTTAGAGATGACGGATTGTTCCACAGTGAGCGGATGACTCTAGGGGCAGACGGTGGTTTCTGTCCACTTGGAAGCCCGTGCGGGAGTGAAGGAAGTGGTCACTCGTTGTCAGGAGGGTGTTATTTGGAGGTGTCTGCATGACTGTGTCATGACCTGTGTTTCTTAGGTTCAGATAAAAACCCCTTTCATTTTATAGATAATATACATATTTTTAAAAGATTTTATTTATTTATTTTTAGAGAGAGGGTAAGGGAGGGAGAGAGGGAGAGAAACATCAATGTGTGGTTGCCTCTCATGCGCCCCCTACTGGGGACCTGGCCTGCAACCCAGGCATGTGCCCTGACTGGGAATCGAACCAGCGACCTTTCAGTTTGCAGGCCTGCACTCAATCCACTGAGCCACACCAGCCAGGGCTTATAGATAATATTTTTAATGACAGTGAGGTAAGATCTTTTTTATATCCTAGGGTTTTAATTATGGGAGATATCTGTCATTTGTTTTTGGATTTCATCATAATCTTAAAATCATTTAAAATTAAACACTCTTATTATATCGAAAAGACATCCTGTTAGAAAACCTGAAATCTCTGCTGTGGCTCTTGATCTCAAGAAACTTGAAGTCCAGTTGGACAGACAAGCTAGTTTTCTATGCAGATGTTTATGGGCATTCATTAAATGTAAGGGATCCTGTAAGAAGCTCCGATCATATAGTCAGGTTACAGATTTTCTTTTTAAGTTCAGGGCCATCTTTTGGATACTTTTGGTCAAAATTTATGAATTTTTAAATGATAAGCATTGCTACTCCTTTAGATACCTTAGATGTTCATGATTTCCAAGAGAATAAAGTTTTGCTAAGACCACTTTAGGATAACTGTAAGTATAGTGTAGTGCAATTATACTTCTGATTTAACCAGCGTAATGTAACCTGTCTGTTTTTGCGTCTGTGTTTTAGGGTCCTCAGGCTTCCTGGGGCCACCCTTTTCTTAAGTGTCCACTTAAAATGTTGAGAGCTCCACTTCACACGTCAGCAGGGAGTAGACACCCCAGACCCAGCCGAGGCTTTCTCGAGGGCTGGCGTACTCGAGTCGCTGAACACTCCTGAAGCCGTCAGTGCCGCAGCCCAGTGCTGCTTCTGATTGATGTCCTGGTTTTGTCTGTGGTTCCCCTGGGAGCACCGCCCTTTTACGTGGTGGAGTTCTACTCAGAAAAGATGTTGTCTGTCGCAGACTTTGGCTGCAGACGAACGAAGAGTGTAGCGTCGCAGAGAACAGGCCGGGATTTATAATTAGCATTAGCCATTACTGCAGGGAACAACTTGAAAATTAACTTCACACATTGCAAACTAAGTGTCACATCCTCCACCTGGTGGTGCTCCTAGGGTCGGCTCGTTCTATCGAAGGAGGCGGTCCAGTGTTGTCCTGGAGAGTGTGGGCGGCCGGGTCTCCGCTGCCCGGGTTTGAATCCCGGCTCTAGGATTTGTTGTCCTTGTCACTTCGTGATGACTATTTAATGTTTGTGCTTCAGCTTCTCGTCTGTAAAATGGATGCACTGTTAGTACCTATTTCATAGTGTTACTGTGAGAACTGAGATGAGCCACATAAACTGCTTCGTGTGGTGTTTATTAAATACTTGTGACTATTACCAAGTGACACGTTTCTTCCGAGTTTCGTTCTTCTAAGAGCCCTAGAGGCCCCAGAACTTCCGTCTCCTTCACCCACCAGGGGTCAAACCCTAGATCTTGTTAGTGTAGCTGGGTTTCTTCTGCTTATGCCTAGCCCATCAAGGTGTTTTCCTGAGTAAGAGGACCCTTAGTGCCAAGATGAAGAGGCGTCTTCATTACAGAGCAGGCAGCCCTGCAGTCATGTTCTCTTGCAAATGGGTTCCCCCTTCTTTTCCTGTGAGATCCATCGTGCATGTAACGGTTAGACCTGCTAGGTAACAGCTATGTTTTTGCTGATGGATTATAGGCTTCTTATCCCTACTCACCAAATTTGAATTGTTTTTCTTCTTAAGAAGTGTAAGACCTTCTGAATCATTTGGATAAAAACAGGTTTCCGTTGCCTGCTTTTTCCTTAGGTTACCCTTTGGTTTGCGACAGCCAGATGAAGGCGCCTCCTCCCTCGTTCCCGGAGAATGACGAAGAAGCCTCCCACCTGGAGCGAGAGCATGTCCACCGAGTTTATGAAGAGATCGCGGCACACTTCAGCAGCACAAGGCACGCCCCTTGGCCACGCATCGTGGGGTTTTTGAGAGCTCTGCCACGTGGTTCGTTGGTGGCTGATGTTGGGTGTGGAAATGGAAAGTATCTTGGCGTAAACAAGGAGTTATATATGGCAAGTAATTGTTGCTTCTGGCTTATAACTTTAGTTATACGGGTATTATCACATTCTCCCTCATGATATGATGGGTTTTTTTTTTTTTTAGGTTGCAGAAAGATTATAACCAACCAATTGAAAATTAACGAATACTCTCATTCCTTTACTCCCGTGGATATTCATGGACATGCCGTTGTTTGCATTTTTTTCTCCCTTTAGACTCTGCTTTCTAAGAAGATTATTGTATCAGTACAATATCTTACATTTATAAAAACCCTTTATACATTAGAATGGATTTTTGTAGAAACCATTTTCTTTGCCTAGATCCTCCTAGATATGAGAAAGCAAGTATTTTCACCCACCTTTTTTGCAACTGAAGAAACTGAGGCTCTCAGAGGTTATGTTGTCTGCCTGCTGTCACACACTGCGGGGACAGAAGTGGAACTTGAAGCCGTGCCTTCCAGCTCCAAGTCTAGCGCCCTTTCACTCACAGCAGGACAGCAACAAAAAAGGTCGTCATGAGTTGGTGTCTTAGTTCTGAGGAAACTCAGGCTGAAGCACATTAAAAAAATTGACCGTGGTTGCTGTGCAGAACGCCGGACATGAACCCACTTCTTGTCTGATGCCAACGTTTCTGTTTTCTGTGGCTTAACTTCCTTTTCCTGGACCATTCCCCGCCCCCCCGCCCCCCGCCCCCGCCGGCTGTACTACCAACTAGGAGGTTCTCCCTGCGCTAGTTCGTAGCTGTAAATGTTCATGTCAGCACTGCTGTGTGAGTCCTGGAGCTTCTTTTTCTCAAAATTGGGGCAGGAAGGACTGGACAATAGGGGTAGGTTAGGAAAATGAGAGCAGTTTCATCCATGGGCTATGGTAACGTGTCAGATTGCTTATACTTTATTTCTACCTCGTCCTAGATCAGGGGTGTCAAACTCATTTTCATGGGGGGCCACGTCAGCTTCACGGTTGCCTTCCAAGGGCCGAATGTAACTTTAGGACTGTGTAAGTGTAACTACCCCTTAACAGTTAAGCGAGAGCTCGGTGCTGCCACCAGGTAGAAACAAGGTACAGGGCTGGATAAAACAAGGTGGAGGCCGGATCCTGCCCATGGGCCTTGTGTTTGCCGCCTGTGCCCTAGATATTATGCACCTACATGAAGAAAGAAATGTACTATTGCAATTAGTAGGAAAGGTATAGCTTGTACATTCAGGTAAAAGAATAAGTTTTCATCAAGATCAGACATTAGCATTTGTATATTGTTATCATGCTTATAATTAAATTTTAGTTTTATAAACAATAAGGTCTAGTTGGTCAATTTTATTTTTTTAGGATTTTATTTATTTTTAGAGAGAGGAAGGGAGGCAGAAAGAGAGGGAGAGAAACATCACTGTGTGGTTGCCTCTCACATGCCCCCCACTGGGGGCCTGGCCCGCAACCCAGGCATGTGCCCTGACTGGGAATCGAACCTGCGACCCTTTGGTTCCCAGGCCCACACTCACTCCGCTGAGCTACACCAGCCAGGGCTAGTCAGTCAATTTAAAAAAAAAATTAAAAATGTATTTATTGATTTAGAGACAAATGAAGGGCGAAAGAGAGAAACATCAGCTGGTTGCCTCCCACATTTGCAGCTGCGGATCAAACCCACAATGTAGGTGTGTGCTCTGACTGGGAATCAAACCCCCAGCCTTCGGTGTAAGGGATGATGCGCCAACCAACCGAGCCACACTGGCCAGGGCTAGTGAGTGAAGTTTTGATGCGTCACTTAAAACCACGACTCTGAGCACAGTTGCAAACAAGGAGCATGCTATCTTGTGGTGTGTTGAGGTGCTGTACCAAAGCGTCTCCCAGTAAGTTCTGCTTTTATACTTTCTTGATCTAACCCCACGGCTTCGTCTAGTTAGGTGTCATTTCTGACAGTAAAACTAAGTTGAAGTCAGCTTCACCGACTGAGTCATGATGATGAAATTTTCCTGTTACTATTGAGAAAATGAGTACTTGATAAACAGTTAACCAAACCGAAATCCGAAGGAAGCTGATTCGAGAAGGAACATGTTTAGAAGGACCGGAAAACCTCAAGTGCAGTCACTCCCTGTCGTCCGCGCTCATTTTAACAGTGGCAGTCCGCGTGTGTTCCTCCTGTGTGTTACCCTGGGCGCCCTCTGGCTGTCGGACCTTTAGGGAAGGCTCAGGAAACGTCGTTTCAGTAAATGAGGGAAGATTACATGTCCGGTTGTAGTTCTGGTTTTTATTCGCTCGGAAAATGAATCGTTTATGAAAAAAAGGGAAACCCGCCTTTTTTAGGTTGCTGAGGCTCCCATGTCAAACAGCCGTCTTTGAATATGAAAATGTGTGTTTCGACATTCATGAGGGGGTGTGACCTGTGACATTCGTTTAGGCATTCAAAGGTAGGCTAGTCTCATAATCTAAAAAATGACTGATACCGCTTTATGTATCATTTCTTTAGCAAAATACATTTTTAAAATACCAGCTTGGGTTCTCATGGAAATAGTTTTGTGAACTGCTTTTAATTTCTGTCAGAAGTGCCTGTGGTGAATTTGTTCCTATATGATTCCAACCATACCTGGGCTTACTCTTCTCTTTAATTCAAAATTTTCACATTCTAAGAGCAATTTCTTTCTTAGATTTTTTTTTCAGTTACTTTTCATTTTTATCAAATAACGATTGTCTTTATTTTCAGAGTTAAATTTACGAGCAGAGGTTTTATGCTCTCAGGAAACCGGTGGCCTTTAGAACAGTGACAAGGATAGGGGAGGTGTACGCGGCCTGCCTCGCTCCCTAAAGTGGCTGGTCTGCGTGCCCACGTTCGGCCCGAATGTGCTCCTTCGGCAGTTACTGAGTGCGTGGTGTGGACTCTCTTGGTTGCTGTGAATAGTTGGGATTAGAAATATAGTAATAATGCCAGGAGTCTGCTTACAGGAACTGGAGATAGGGTTATATAGGCCTCTTCTGTGCATTTCTTCTTCTTCTTTGTCGTCGACCACCGTAGAAAAGGCAGGAACGGAAGGGAAGCTCACAACGCCGGACACCTGTGTGCCAGCGCCGCGCTGTGTTTTCTCACGCACGCAGCTCGTGCCGTCGGCATCGCTGTCCCTGTTTTACAAACGTGATGGAGGGTAAACGGTATCAGGGTGAGGATCAGAATCTCATTGCCAGCCCCGGAGTCCGTAGGCTGTGGCGCTCGGCCCAGGCCGACTCTACAGGCTGCCTGTGGTGACGGGGAGCACCCGACTCTACTCGGACGTCATAGGAATTGCGTTTGTGTTGCTGTGCACTTGCTTGGCACGTGATAGAAGCCTAGTCATTGTGGAGCAGTTAGGCGGGAGCGCCCTGATCGGTGTTGCTCAGGGCACATGCCTGGGTTGTGGGCCAGGTCCCTGGTGGGGGTGTACGAGAGCCAGCCAGTCAGTGTTTCCCTCACACATTGGTGTTTCTTTCCCTTTCTCTAAAAATAAATAAATAAAGTCTTTAAAAAAATTGGGAGGAGCAAGTCTGTGAATTCGCATGGTTTCCTATTGGCTTGGCCAGAAAGTCCATTATGTTTTTCCATGTGCTGGCTGCAGTAGTGCCTAGTTGTCTTTTTTTTTTTTTTTTTTTAGGATTTTATTTATTTATCTTTAGAGGGGAGGGGAAGGAGAGAGGGAGACAAATATCAATGTGTGGTTGCCTCTCGTGCATCCCCTGCCGGGAACTGGCCTGCAACCCAGGCACGTGCCCTGACTGGGAATCGAACTGCGATCCTTTGGTTCCCAGGCCCACGCTCACTCCGCTGAGCTACACCAGCCAGGGCCGTTGGTTGTCTTTAACTTCATTCAAAACAATACCTTTAGATTGTATTCTGACAGCTGTCATATCAGCATGCATTAAAAAAAAAGTTTATCAAAATTGGTGAATTTTATGTAGCCACTTTAATAATTGAAGGTGGAAGAAAATATGCAATGATTTCAGTGTGTTATGCTTTATTATTTTAAGAAAAGTAAAAACACAACTGAAATGCAAAAAGAGATCTGTGCAGTGTATGGAGAAGGTGCGGTGACTCACCGAACATGCCAAAAGTGGTTTGTGATGTTTGTACTACTGACATTTTGGCCAAGTAATTCTTTGCTGCGGGGCCGTCTAATGCATTAAAAGACATTTAGCCGCACCCATGGCCTCTACCCACTGGAAGCCGATAGTGGGAGACAGCTGACAAAATAGCCAAATCAATAAAGTTCCTGGTGAAAATGAAAAATGTGCCTTTTATTTTACAGAAAAAATGCAATGAACTTTTTGGCTCACCCAATACATACAACCAGAATATACCAGTGCTGTGTTCTGCGGCCTTGAAGGAAACATGGCAGCCTCAAAGTGGGCGGAGCCTAACTCAGAGGGCGGTGCCTCCAGGCTGCCTGGTTTCTCTGCATATCTAGACTCCAGGATAAGGGTTTTTGTCCCCTCCTTCTTCCATATGCTAATAATAACTAACATTTGCATAGTACTTTTATCATGAGTAAAATATTCATTATGCATTATTTTATTTGATTCTCATATTAACCCTGAGAGGTAGGTATTTTTATGATAAGGAAAAACAAACAGGCTCTGAGGTATTAAGTAACTTCTTATGTGGTTCAGCTGGCTATTACTGAAGCCAGAATTTAAATCTAGATTTTAGTATGCATTTTACTGTCCTTTACCTTCTTTGCCTGTTTGCCTGCACTTTACACTATATGCTACCAGTATGATTTCTATAGTTGTATATATTGTTAAAGGTTTTAAAAATGTGCATTTTAAGAAATAAAAATAATATAGTCACAATTCAGAAAATGAAATGAAAGCGAATATCCTGATACCGTAATAAAGCGGTTTATTGTGAGGAATGTCTTTTCAGTATTTATCCTATAAATTCTTTACATAGTTACAAGTTTGCGTACGATTTGATGATTCATTTATATTAATATTTCCCTTTTGTAGCCTTATGTAATTCTTGGACTTTGTGAGCTTCTAGGAGGTCGATACTGTTCCACAGTTGTTTGTGTTCACTGTGCAGCTGTTATGAACAGCAATGTAACGAACAGGTTCACCGAGACAACGTGACGTGGAGGAAGAACTCGGATTCTTGAAGTGAGGGAGACTTAGGGTTAAATCCTTGCTCCGCCACCTAACCACTGCTCACCTCGGGGCAAATCACTTACGTTCTTTGCCGTGAAGCCTCCTCATTTGTGCAGTGGTGGTAAGAATACCTAACTCAAAGTACATTAGTACAAAAAATCTACTTTCACACTTAGTGCTACCCGGTAAAAGGCAATTTACTAGGCTGTTTAGCCTTTTCCATATTTTGGACCATTTCCTTAGGATAAAGTTTTAGAAGAATAGTCATTGGGTCAAAAGTTGTGAACATTTTTACCTTCCTTAAAAAATGTTTGCACAATTGTTTTTTAAATTGGGTGAGCCGATTTGTATGGACGATCACTGACTTTATGAGAGCAGGTTTTATCGCGTTGTTATCACTGTGGTGTACTGTGGTTTTAAAATGTTTTTATACTTTGATAGGAGAAAAATGGAACCTTGTTTTGGTTTGCACCTTTGACTATTCTGGCGAATATCCTTTCATTCTTACCTGTACTTTCAGAATTATATGTGTATGTTTTGTCGAAGACTTAAAGAAATTATATAGGAGTATAATTACCCATTTTAAGACCAGCCTATATGTGTTTTTTTTTTTTGTCATTGAGCTCTGCCCGACACAGAGCTATGTGAGTCTTTCAGTATCTATGAGTGTTTGTAAATGAGCCATTTTCTGTCCTGTAGTTGATGTCATGCGGTATTATCAGCAAGAGCTTAAAATACTTGGCACTGCCCTTGGTAGAAGAACTTAGGGAATTTAACAACAGAAAGGGAAAGGCAAAAAACAGTGACGGTTCCGCTGTTCTGTGCGGACGACTCAATCAGATGGAAGCGCAGAGCCCTGCGGGAGCCAGGGCGTTGGTCCGTGGGGATCTTCACCAGACCTGGTGCTTTTCCCCTGCAATTGCCCCTGCTCTCTTGTCGGCCAGAGGGGCGAAGAAAAAGTGCATTTCCTCCGATTTTGTTCGGCCGCTGCTCTCCTTGTTCCGTTTTATCTGCGGGTCTCAGACGGTCACTTCCTCCCTTTGAGCTCTGTCTCTGGAGGCTTGTTGTACAGGCAGGTTGGATTTCTTCCCGTTGACTTTTCGCAACACTACCGCGATCTGCCCGAATCGGGCGCCTGACACTTCTATTTCCGTCAACTACGTTTTACCGTAAGATAAGCTAGCAGGCACCAAAGCCCGGCATGCATGTTGCTGGAGCGGTACTGTCGTCTCGGCACCGTCACCGTGGGCGCAGTGGCACGGGAGGCCGACGGGAGGGATCCAGGCAGTGAGCCGGGGAAGTGCCTGGACCTGGGTCAAGGGGCAGCTAGCGGGGCAGGTGCCGCTGGGGTTGCCTCGGGCCCTGCGCGCTGCTCCGCGGTCGAAGGGGTCGGAGGGAAATCGCCGTGCTTTGCCCCCGGCTTGGCGCCGGACTCCGCGCCCCAGAGAGGAATGCAGCTCCGGGGCGGAGTGCAGAAGCTGCGCGACGCCCCTGAGAGATCCAGGGAGTCTGTGCGAAGTGTGCCTGCCTTGGCAGCGTGACTTAACGCGGTGAGAATCGCTCTGACGCGAAGGGTCGTCGTCTTCGCCCTTCGGTGGACTGAGAGAATCCGAACGGTCAACGTCCAATTACAGACAAGGGAGCAAATATAAGGTGATTGTTGAGTGAATAACATAAGCCTGAGGTGGCTGCTTCTGTTCGATGGAATCCACTTGTGCATATCGTTTCTCTGCCGGAGGGAGCGGGTTAAGCAGAAACACTCGGGGATCATTACTTCTTAAGCGCTCCCAGGCCTCCCTCGGTTTACGCATGCGCATCGTGTGCATGCGTGCTCTCTCTGCGCATGCGTGCTCGCTCTCTGCGCACACGCGCACACGTGACATTGCTAAAACTAACCAGCGGTATCGTCTATGAACGAGCAACAGCGACACTAGAGAAGAAATTGGCGGCCTCGACCCCCAAACCCTCCCGCAGGACTGGACACGCACGCGCAGAACCGCAGGACTAGACACGCACGCGCAGAACGCGGGGGACCTCGCTGGCTGGGGAAGGCGAAGGGACGCCACTCGCTGCCCTCAGTGTTGTCATCCCCGCAGCGTGCTTACGTCATACTGACAGGCTTAATGCAACGTCATTTCACCAACGGTGGATCCAGCGCTTTAGTCTCCATACGCACGGGGGGCTGGCACGAATAACGGCCCTTTCTGTTACGCAGTCATAAGCATGTAATTCTGTGATGTAACGATATCAATCTCAAGCTCACCAAATGACATTTAGCTGAAATGTTCACATTAAAACTGTACATTATTACACCCATATTATTACCCTGTCTGCCACACTCAGGCAGGCCTTGCTTCTGCCAGACTGTGTGTGTGTGTGTGTGTGTGTGTGTGTGTGTGTGTGTGTGTATAGAGAGAGAGAGACAGAGGTTAGGTGTTGAGCAGAATAAATATCAGTAACTTTAAAAATGAAGTAAATTATTTTACTTTTCTATTGTTTTGGTATTTTATTTTCCAACTGCACAAGCAACACATATTGAAAGTAAAGAGAACCAGGAAAAATTCAGCTGCTTTTCTGCTATCTGGGCCATCAGAGTGCGGTTTCTACAGCAATGAGAGATACCGTAGACCCTCTTATTTGTAGCTGCCTGAAAGACTGTCGTGTTTATGGGATAGTGCCCACTTTAAGTGTGTGATATTACAAAGAGGTCTAGATTCCTAAAGCTCGTCAATTAAGTACCAATTAGGACCTCCCATTTACACCACTGTCACCGGTTTCCACTCACTAATTTGACGTCTGTTTGATACCCGCTAAGGTAATGAGTGCTGCCCTGGGAATGATATATTCTGACTTTGTCCTAGCTGTAAGAATCGATAATATCCTGGTTTTAGACCATTTCATGACGAATACGAAATCTGTCCCATAACTTTATGGTCAGGAATTAATTAGTTGCTCTTTATTGCTCGTGACATTTAAATGAGGTGTTATGACTTTCTTTCCCCATTATAGATTGGTTGTGATCGTAGCCAAAACCTTGTGGACATTTGCAGAGAGAGGCAATTCCAGGCCTTCGTCGGTGACGCACTGGCGGTCCCAGTCCGCAGCGGGTCTTGCGATGCCTGCATTTCCATTGCTGTCATTCACCATTTTGCAACAACAGTAAGTGCTGTTTTTCCACTTCCCAGAACTTGTAACTCAGGTGGCAGGAAATGTCGTGGGTTTCACTGGCTTGGACCCTGTACGAGCTTGTCTTTCCTTTCCTTTCTCTTGTTGTCACGTTTTGCACCGTTTGCTAAAAGGAATGTGTGGAATGGAGTTAGATGGGAGTTATGCAAGGGGGGGGACCCCCCCAAACCTTGAATTTATTTATAAAGGAATGTGTATTTCTTCTTATGTGTTTAAACTTCAGTCACCTTCAAAGTACCCTCCATTTGATGCAATACACCCATCGAGATGTTTTTTTCCACTGCTCAAAAGAGTGTTTGAATTTGTAGATTTCGATGCCTTTCACAGTAGTGCCTTGTATTCATCGTTAATTCGTTCCAGAACTCCTGACGAAACTGCTTGAACTTGACCTTATCTGAGAAGCACTTTACCTTCCCTTCCATTCTAAATGACAGCTTTGCTGGATAGAGCAATCTTGGATGTAGGTCCTTGCCTTTCATGACTTGGAATACTTCTTTCCAGTCCCTTCTTGCCTGTGAGGTCTCTTTTGAGAAATCAGCTGACAGTCTGATGGGAACTCCTTTGTAGGTGAGTGTCCCCTTATCCCTAGCTGCTTCTAGAATTCTCTCCTTCATTTTAATCTTGGCTAATGTAATTATAATGTGCCTTGGTGTGTTCTCCTTGGGTCCAATTTCTTTGGAACTCTCTGAGCTTCCTGGACTTCCTGGAAGTCTATTTCCTTTGTCAGATGGGGGAAGTTCTCCTTTATTATTTGTTCAAATAAGTTTTCCACTTGTTGCTCTTCCTCTTCCCCTTCTGGTACCCCTATAATTCGGATGTTGGGACGTTTAAAGACGTCCTGGAGGTTCCTAAGCCTCTCCTCATTTTTTTGAATTCTTGTTTCTTCATTCTTTTCTGTTTGGTTGTTTCTTCCTTCCTTCTGGTCCACTCCATTGATTTGAGTCCCAGTTTCCCTCCCATCTGTATTGGTTCTCTGTGCGTTTTCCTTCATTTCACTTATTGTAGCCTTCATTTTTTCATCTAGTTTGTGAGCAAAATCAACCAATTCTGTGAGCCTCCTGATCACCAAGGCTTTGAACTGTGCATCTGATAGGTTGGCTGTCTCTTGGTCACTTAGATGAATTGGCTGTGGGGCTTTGATTAGTTCTCCCGTTTGAGCCATTTTTTGGGGGGGTTGGTCTGGTTGCGGCTGTTACCTATGAGGGGCGGAGCTTTAGGTGTCCCCCAGGGCGGGGCAGCCCAGTCACTGTGTAGTGACGCTGTATGTGGGGGCGGGGTCCTAGAGGGAACAATGGTGCTTGCTCTGCTCTCTCTCAGATTCCGGTCCCTTCCACCGCTTCCCCTTCGCCTGGATTATCTGCACGTGAATGTGGGACCACCTGGTCAGCCAGCTGCCTTGCACAACCTCACTGGGTCTGCACTGTTGCCACCCTGTATCCGGGGTCCACTAGCCGCCGCCTATGCACCTGGGGTCTGCCATCTGCTGCTGCCTGTGTCTGCCAACCTCCACTTTTTCTGCCCCTCTTACCGGTCTGGATGAATGGTTGTTGGACTTCCGTACAGTTCAATTTTCTATCAGTTCTGGTTGTTTCCTTGCTTCTAAATCTTTGTTGTCCTTGATTTTGGTTGTGTGAGGAGGCACAGTGTGTCCACCTACGCCTCCATCTTGGCGGGAAGTCACAGTCAGTCAGTGCTCTTTATAACAAGTTTTCACGCAGCCATCTTGAGATCCTTCAGACCACGGTGGCCCCTGGACCACAGCAGCCTACTCATCTTTAAATACTACCTGTCAGACTAAGAGAACATCAGCTCTGTGCCTCTTAAGTGTACTCTTTGCTCGGCCTATGAGCCTCCTATTGGTTTCCCATCCTTTTTTCTCAGCTCTCCCTCTCTTCCCTAACAGTGGAGTCTCACCTCCTTCCATTCTGTTTTTTCTCTTTTCAAAAGTCGGGCACCTAACTGGTAGTGGTACGTCACTTACGTGTGTAGGTGTGTATGTACGTACACGTGTATGTGTTTTAGCATATTTATTAAGTAATCTCAGTTGCTGTGCTCATACCTTTAATCAGTCACATAAGCTCCTAATTTTAAAATAGGGGAATTTTATATTTTTATAGGGGAAGAAATTGATTTTCCCTTGATGTCAGTGATTTCTCCCCAATCTAAGTGGTAGCTTTATAGGTGACCCTGTGTGGGGTCACCAGCAGTTACAGTTTATCCTGTGACCTTCACTGAGTTCAAAACAAAACGAAATGGAAAACCCGCCATGCCTCTGTTTTATTAACAGAAATAAAAATTTCCTTTTCCTTCCCTCTTCAACACTGTTTAATCGCCTCTCCATCACAGAACAAAATTCCCTTTCCCCTTTTCCCCTTTTTTTAAGTTTTATATAAGATATTTTGTTAGATTTTCTAGGCTGTTTATCTTAACTGAAAACACTCGTATAGTCAGCTATATTTCTCTGTGTTACGTCTCTCCCCCTGGCTGATAAATGGCAACACGGTTTTTGCTAGGAGCGCAGGGTGGCAGCCCTTCAAGAACTTGTTCGACTCCTGAGACCTGGCGGGAAGGCGCTCATTTATGTTTGGGCCATGGAACAAGAATATAACGAGAAGAAGTCCAAGTATCTCAGAGAAAGCAGAAGTAGCCCAGAGAAGACAGAGATCGGCAGTGACACGTCAGGGCAAGAGATGTTTGCGGAGCCGACGCCTGGCCCGGGCCGGCCGGATTCAGCCTGCCCCGTCCCCGCCCTCGGTGCCCTTCAGGACGGAAGATGTGATGCCAAGAAAGGCGCTGACTCCACGCTGCCTGTCCACACTAACAGGACTTCTTTCCGTTCTCAAGACGTACTGGTTCCGTGGCACCTTAACGGAGACCGCGGTAAAGGCAAACGCGCTGAGCCGCGCGGTCCGGCGGGGACCCGTGGCGCGAGCCCCGTGCTGCACCGCTACTACCACGTGTTCCGCGAGGGGGAGCTGGAGGCCGCCTGCCGGGCCCTGCGTGGTGCCAGCATCCTGCGCAGCTACTACGACCAAGGGAATTGGTGTGTGGTTCTGCAGAAGGGCTCGCTGTCCCCGTGACGCCGTCCCACGCCGGGAGGAAACGCTCAGCTTGCTTCTTTATTTTAAAGGAGCGCAAATCTCCCGGGTTCTTAAGGAGGAAACTTGTGGTTGAGTACCAAAGGCGAGGGCCCGAGATCCGTTGGGAAGCGTTCGGTCTGGTACTATTGCTGACCTCATTTCACCCGTAAGCGTGGGCTTCTGTAGGGAGGACCAGGGATGGTTTTTTAAAGCAATTGAAATGGCTTAGGAAGTGTTTGGGATCCTGGGGTAAATGTACAGCATTTTGGAGATAAACTTTTTAAATAAAATGTTACTAAATGAATTCAGTTTTGCAGAGTCTTAGTGAAGAAACCATGTAACACTTTAATAAAGAAAATTCCTTTGGGAAGAGAATTATCTGAAATTTTATCTCTGATTTTTAGCTCCTTAAAATCATAAACCATAACCACTGCGTCCTCACCTCTGGCCAGCAAAGAGCTGGACACAGAGTGGGCGCCAGTAATTTCGGCCAACCAGATAATATCCGTAGGTCAGAAGGCGTTTCACCTGCAGACAGTTCCTGGCCTTCTGTGTACCAGTTACTCTTTTCAGCAGCGGACGACAATGGACAAAGTGACCTGATCCTCGCGGAGCTTAGGTTTTAGAAGGAAGACAGACAATAAGCAAGTCAATAAATAAATGCTTCATGCCAGATAGTGATGAATGCCGTGGGCGGGGCGAAAGAGGAGTGGAATTTCACTGGCAACAGAAGATTATTTTTGAAGGGCTAGAGGAACTACTAATATGATACGAGTTAACTGGTATTCCTAATGCCTCGATCTAGGTGTTAAAGGCAACCCAAATATGCTCTTTTAACTCCTTTAATTTTTTAAAGATTTTATTTATTTATTTTTAGGGAGAGGAGGGGAGGGAGAAAGAGAGAGAAACATCAGTGTGTGGTTGCCTCTCATGCACCCCCTACTGAGGACCTGGCCTGCAACCCAGGCACGTGCCCTGACTGGGAATCGAACCGCGATCCTTTGGTTCACAGGCTGGCACTCAGTCCCCCGAGCCACACAAGGCAGGGCAAAACTCCTTTATTTAAATAGAAAAAGTTAGAGTGGTCAGTCGGACCTAATGATGCTCTCACAGCCAAAGCTGTGGTTTCATTAGTGAGTATTTGTAGTTTATTCACAATTTGTTCCAGTCCAGGTGCAAACAGGGGTTGGTTATTTTTCACCTACAAATATGTCATAGTTACCCAGTCAACTTACCGCTTAGGTCAGGCTTCCAGGAGGCACAAAGGTGGAAAGTTCCTCAAAGGGACACACAGCCTTTAAACAGGTGACTGGGCACTGGGGAAGGGGACGTCATGAGACCTTCCGAGGATTCCTGGGCTCTGACCGTGACCTCACGCTAGTTCCAGGAAACCCGTGACATCGCTGTGGTCCACAGTCAGAGCAGGGACTTAACAGCGGTCAGGGGGTCCATGGAGTTTTTGCCCGTCTCGTAGTTACGTTCTAGTTGCAGAGTGAGCAGTTGGAATACACATACTCAGCACCTGCCAGAATCCCTGCTTGGCTGTCTGCGCAGGGAGGGCTACTGTAGCCCAAGTAGAAAACACTGCACCGGCCTCCCGAAGGGAAACCGCGGGCCAAAGGCAGTACCGCATTGCTGCAGGGGGTACTGCCACCCTGAGGGACTTCAAGGGTGTAAGGGTGGTGATTCCTACCGCATTCTGATAAATTCACCGTTCTGGCTGGTGTAAACAACGTGGATCTCAGGGAATGACTGGTTATTGGACTCTTCATCACAACTGCAATGGCAGCTCCTGTTTGATTGTTTTTTTAATTAAAAAAAATTGTTTAACCACAAAAATGGTGTTATTTTGTCACTGACAAGTGCTCAACCCTGATTATGTCATTATTTTGTTATTATATCATTATTTGTTTGTTTTACTTAAATGCCACTTAACTATGCATTATAAATATATATTTGTATGTAAGAAATATATTGAAGAAGCTTCTGTAAACATAACCCCTTCTCAATATACTTCCCTGCTGTGTTTCATACATTAATAATATACAAAATCACAGAATTGTTAACTCTTAGAGCCTGAAGCGTACACACAAATTTTGGAGCTTGGCAAACGTGTTTTATGACTTTATAAATAATAACACGCATTTTCAGTATCAGATAAATGACTCATCATCTCAAAGTCTTACTGTCTCCAACCAGTTCTCCCAATAATAGACCACAATTTTCAGTGCACCATGCATTTAAAATTCAAAATGGCCAAAAGACTAGATTTTTAAACCAGTACAGAAGGTTACCATTTAAATAACACTAACCTTGCTAAAACCATTTCAGTTCGTCCGGAAAAAAAAAAGAAGGTACAAAAGAGTACTTGCTTGTTCTGTTACTTAAACGGAAGCTAACAAATTCTAAAGTAAAACCAGATTAAATTTGCATTCCTCTTGGGAAAAACATTCCGTCGAGACCTTGTTGTAGAAACAGGGTCAGTACTATCCGAAATTTTTGTTCAGTTTATTGTGAACCCAACTTGCATTAGTTGTAACTTCCAAGGTGGAAGCAGGCCCACACAAACGTGATCTTAGACGCTATGGAACGTTTGATTATTCGGTCTCGTCTTAATAACTAGAAATGTTTATTCCTTCAGAAAATGGAACATATCTATTAAATGGCATCTCCCACTTAGTGCTTAGATGGCCACAAGTTACCTACCGAGTAAGTAGATAACCGCTCAGGACATATTAGGTAAGCATTCAAGTTATTTTCAAATTCACCAGCGGCGGTTGAAACTCTGTCAGCTCTCAGCCCAGCGCAGAATAAACCCGCCCTTACTCTGCATAAATGATTCAAAGTCAGTTTGTAGTGCAAACGTCAGCAAGTCATGACTAAGTGCATTGCTGCTCATGGCCTCCGAACAGCGGACGGCTCGGAAAGGTAAGGCTCACGGAGCTGCAAGTAAGGAACACACGGATCCGAGCGTCGCAAAGCCGAAGCATTCGAGCTGTTTCAAAAAGTCAGATGGGACGTGAACACCCCTGGTGGTCCTCTCTGTAGGCCACGTTTCATGGATTCATGAAGCTATGGTTTTATAATTCCTTTAAAAGGGAAAATGTCGCTACTTGCGACGACAGTGCATGCCGTAATTGCTTTGTCCATTCTTGACTACGATGCGATCTTCAAACCCTCCTGCAGAGTTTGTCTTCTCATCAGGATTTCTCCGCAAGGTCAGCCTGTCACATTTCAGCCTCGGTGGCCTTGGGAAGTTCTTCAGTAGCTGATGATAAAGCTTCTGGATGAACATCCTCGTTCACAAAGCTGTACACAAATAGACGGAGTCTCCACGGAGCAGCGCACCCGTGATCTCCCTCACCTCGTTCAGATTCACCACGGCCACGACTGGTCCTGGCGGGGGCCAAGGGCCTGACCCGGAGCTCGGCGGCTGTTTTAGAAGAGGTTTAATTCGTTGGTGCAAATTAACACATCCCCTCGTCCCTGGTTTGCAGCTGGTTTAACCCTCAAGATACACCCCCAACTCCTTGTACTTTTTCTTAGCTTATTCTAGCTGAATACTGTGTTATCTGAGTAGTTCAAAAATTGTAATCACTCAGCCACATCTGGGATTTGCATTCTTGATCAATAAAAAGCTCAGTTCTTTAACACCGAAACTGTGGTTTACAGAGCGCAACAACCAGCAGGTTCTCAAGGACACACAGAAGATACGGCCTCATAACTAGGTATTCAAAAATCCTTCCAGGCTTCTGCAGCTCATTAATTATCTCCTGCCCTGGACACCGTGCCATGTACAGTGTGTACCTCAGAATTTATCACTGTGAATCGATTCTGCTTTGTGCTATTCACAATCATTTCTTGGCATTTTTAGGTCACCACACCCTGCTGATTCCTGCTTCTAAATATTTCACGCGGTGATTTCTTCTCCCCTGTCTTAAGCCTCGCCTCCGATTATCTACACTGCTACCAAAATGAGTTTTATACAATCTGAGGATCGGACTCTTAACTCCTGTTTGTAACAGATGCGACTTGTTCGATCTGTCCCCTCTAGGTCTCTCCTCTTACATCCCTGGGGTCCCCACCTCACACCCGGGGTTCCATTCGTACCAAATTCTTTGCTCCTTCTCATGCATGTCTCGCAGTTTCCCTGTATTGCTTCCTGACTCTTACACGTCCTGCCCCCAAAATGTTCTTTCCTATTCTTTTCACATACTCAAATCTCACCTATTATTTGAGACCTACTTTCAATCATATCTCCTCCATAGAACTCTTTCCCATTCCCCCCCCCCAATAATTTCTTTTTTAATTAATAATTTCATCTGGGGTACTCTTAGTTTATTCCTTTTACCTTTTTTGCATATATGATTTATCTTCTTTATTTCACAAACTATAGAAATGATCCCTGAAAGTATAGTCTTATCTTCTTTATTTCAGAATGCAAGCTTACTAAGAACAAGAACCCTATTGATACGTAGCAGAGAATCAAGAGCTATTGGTGGAAAGTATGTTGTAACTGAAGATATCAGTGCGAAAGTTTGGGAAGAAAATTTTATATGTACTATACTTCTTGGATCAGGTTTATTGCCCTCTCAGAACCACAGGTGTGTAAGAGATAATCTGGCAGGAGAGAGGTTTGGTAATGGGATGCGAACTGTGTCAGGCTATTGGGTTTTAAAGAGGACCCATTGTTGGTCCTCGTGCTTGAACAAACCATTCACTGCTTTGCTCCGTGTGCAATGTAACGATTAAATGCCTGCCATATGCCAGGCACTGGGCTGGTCCTAGGTCATACGATGGCGAATGAAACAGACTCGGCCCTTCTCTGTCTAAAGCTTAAAGTGTTGGGAGGTGTACGAACAATAAATGAACATGCAAATGATGATACAATTGCCAATTCTGGTTAGCGCTCCAAAGAAATAAATTGGATACGTGGACAGAGACTAAAAGCCGGAAAGCTCCTATAGACTGATGAGGCTGCCAAAAAAGTAAATATGTTTTTAGTTTAAAAACTTTAATAAGGAATATATGCACATCATTCAAAAATTTGAAACACGACAAGGCGTCTTACCACTGTGTAGTTTTCCATGAGAACCTTTTCATTATTTAAAACATTTTTAAATATTGCCAGTTCAACACCTATCATCCATCTGTCTCCAACTGTGGCGACCAACGGCCCCCAGTGATCCCTGCCTTCCATGTTCAAGCCCTTGTATAATAACCCTTTTCCCTTGGGTGTGGACTGGCCCCTGGAACTTGCCGCGATGTCATGTGATGCGATGTCATCTCCATGATCAGGTTACAAAAGACTCCCTTGTGCCTTGCTAAGCACACTTTCTATCTCCTTCTTGGTTGACACACTTTGGTGCTGGCTGCGGTGCTGGGGAGGCCACGGGGCAAGGGTGTGGACTTCGGCTAACAGTCGGTGCCCAACTGAGGCCCTTAGTCCAACAGCTCCTCAGCAGCTGATGCTGCTCACGATCCCTGAATCCGCTTAGAGGCAGATTCTTCCCCAGTTGAGGCTTCAGATGAGACTGCGTTCTAGGCTGACAGCTTGATGGCGGCTGGGAGAGGGACAGCAAGTCAGAGGGCCTAGCCGAGGCGTTTCCGGATTCCTGACACATGCAAACTGAGAGTAAAAAAGTACATTCTTTTAAGCCGCTAAATTCTGCAGCAATAGGCAACTAATACACCAATCTGTAGCTATCATAAAAATATTCATCTACATGTCTAAATTTGCATGTACCTCAGTAATATATTTAGGAACAACGGCACAGTGAGAAATTTCTAGCTCAAAGGGAGTGCATATTTGTAAATGTCTTTGAGATTTTTTCATACGCCCATTAAGGAATTCATACTGATTTATAATCCTACCGGCAATATGAAAATAATTCCCCATCTGAATTTATTACGAAAGTGTTGGATTTTGCTAATTTGGTCTTTTAATTTTATTTATTTATTTTTAGAGAGAGGGGATGGGAAGGAGAAAGGGAGAGAAAGTGTACAAGAAAGGCTGCCTGTCACAGGTCCCCAACCAGGGACCTGGCCCTCAACCCAAGCGTGTGCCCTGACTGGGAATTGAAACAGCGACCTTTCTGTTCACAGGCCACTGCTGGACCCACGAAGCCATACTAGCCAGGGGGTAAAAGATAATTTTGCCAGTTTAATAAGTGGAAAGTTGTAGCTCAGAGCATTTAATTTGCATTTCTCTTAGAGTGAAATGGAATGTATTTTCATGTATTAAGTCATTTATTTTTTTAATTGTTGTTCAAGTATAGTTGTCTCTATTTTACCCCCACCACACACCCCCACCCCACACATCCCTGCCTTTCACCCTCAAACCTACCACCTTTGGCTTTGTCCGTGTGTCCTTTATACGTGTTCCTTGATGATCCTTCCCATTATTTTCCCCCGTTATCCCCTCCCACCTCCACCCAGTTACTGTCAGTTGGTTCTTTATTTCAATGTCTCTGGTTATAATTTGCTTGCTTGTCTATTTTGTTGATTAGGTTCCACTTACATGTGAGATCATATGGTATTTGTCTTTCACCGCCTAGCTTATTTCACTCAGCACGATGCTCTCCAGTTCCATCCATGCTGTGCAGTCTGTGGCTTCCAAACTTCACATGAGCTGGGATTCTGTTGGCTGTTCACTCTGCTCTTCAGAAGATCGGCTGGGAGTCCCAGTCGGGTGCATGAGCAAGTGGGTTTCAGCTCCCCCTACATTGCCACCACCTTCTAATCTGTATTAAGTCATTTACAATTCCTTTTCTGTGAATTGTTTCCACATCTTCTGGCCATTTTTCCATTGACTTAAGTTCTTGTCTATTGACTTTTAGGTGTTAGCCTGTGTGCGATGTGGAAATGGTTGTTCCGGTTTCCACGGAGCACATTGCTGGTCTGGAGACTAGCGTGGCTGAAATTCTATTTAGTCTCCAGCCTATTTCTGTTTTCGCTTGTTTAATTTAGCTCCTTATTGAGTTTTGTTTAAACAAGAATGTTAAGTTCCAAAAATGCCACTTCAGCACCCAAGGATATGAATGTAATTATTTTTCCTTATGTCTATAATCTGATAAATTACTTTAACAGATTTGTCAAGAGTGAATCATTGAACATTCTTCCAGGTGAACCCCACTTGGTCATATTCTACTTTTTCCTTTAATAGACTAATATTTTAATCAGAATGACTGGATTGAGATTTATATATATGAAAATTAGTTGGGGCGTTCTGGTCAAGGTGACAGTGTGGGTAAACATGATACCGCCATCCTCTCACAACCGTATCAGAACTACAGCTGAACTACAGAACAACCACCACTCCGATCTGTCCGAAATCTAGCTCAACAGAAGTCCTACTGTTACGGAAAATAATTCGGAAAATAATGACTCTGGCGCGATTCGGGGTGACAGGGTGAGTCTTTATTACACGCGCGGACCCAGAGGAGGCAGTCTCCAAATTCTGGGCCCCAAACCTTGCCTGGGCAGGGCTTTTATTGCTCTCCGGACGCCCTATCCTACGTGGCAAAAGCAGGAGGTACAGAAGCTGATGCAAAAATAACTCTAGCCTTGAGGTGTCCTTATCGGAAGCTGGGTGCTCTGAAGCCAAAAACGGGAGTTAGCTGCTACACTACAACTAAGGATATAAAGAGGAAACTACACTGAGACTGGTAGGAGGGGTGGAGACACAGAAGAGCTTGGCCCCACACCTACATGGGTCAGGTAAAAATTGGGAGGGACATCATCGAGAGAGCCTCCCCTGAGGAGTAAGGGGTCCCTGCTCTAAACCAAACCTCCCAGCCCAGGGTTCCAGTGCCAGGAAGAAAAGTCCCCATAACTTCTGGCTGTGAAAAGCAGCGAGGATAGTGGCTGAATGACACAGGGGCTTCTGGAGTCCTAGGAGTTCCTCTTAAAGGACCCCCAGACAGAGTTACTAGACTGACCGACTCCGAGCTCCGGCACTGGGGCAGCAGCTTGAAAGGCATCAGGGACGCAAAGGCTGGAAGGGAAGTGTCTGCATCGGGGGGAGAGTAGGAGGGGCAGCTGCCCAAGTTGTGCTTTCCTGAGCCCTCCTCACGAAGATCTGGTAGGAGCCATGTCCGAATCTCCATCCACCTGGCTGATACTGTTGGCTCAGCCCTAGGGGTTTCCCTGAGATCCAGCCCCACCCAGCTTTGGGGCCCATCCACGTTGCTTCCGGTCGTTTTTCCATTAAAAATGGCCTTTCTTGGCTCATGCTTGGGATTTTCCTAAAATCTCTTTTAAAAAAAGGAGCACCTGGCCTTGGCATGCCTTGTACTTCTTGCTAAGTGGCTCCAGGCCTGGCACCAGCAGCAGCTGGCCTTGATTCATAGCCTGGCTTTTCCTGGGCACCTCCAAGCCCAGCCCAAGTAGCAGCCATCTGCAGATCGAATTGTAGCTCATGCCGAGTGGCCCCGAGCAGGACACGGAAGATGGCTGGCCTTGCCCCGCACCTCCCAGGAGGCCCCAGAGCCAACCTGGTAAGTGACACACTCAAGGAGTGGCCTCAGTGGGCACCAGAGCCCTGCTGTGGTAAGTTCTACTCTGTGGTCCCTTGCATAGCTAACCCTCCATGGTGGTCACAGCCAGTTCTTGCAGCTGATGAGCCTGGGGGTGAATCCCTCCCATTGACATGCCAATAGCAATCAAGGCTCAACTACACCATAAGAGTGTACACAGCCCACATGGGGGGCACACCTGGAGTGTCGAGTTCTGGTGAATGGGGAGGGTGTGTCCCGACCTGTAGAACACCTCCCGCAGCAGGTCACTCGGCGAGGACTGGGAGACTTAGAAGCCCCTACATAACACGCAGAAACTGACACAGGGAGGCTGCCACAATGAGGAGGCAAAGAAACATGGCCCAAACGAAAGAACAGAACAAAACTCCAGAAAAAGAGCTCATCACAAGGGAGACAAGCAGTCCACCAGATGCAGAGTTCCAAGCACTGGTTATAAGGATGTTCAATGAACTGATGGGAAGAGAAGAAAAACTCGGTGAGAACTTCAACAAAGAGATAGGAAGCACGAAAACTGAGATAAAAAAAAAAACATAAAGAACCAGTCAGAAATGAAGAACACATGAACTGAAATGAAGACTAGGTCAGGGGATCAACAGTGAAGGCCATGAAACAGAGGGTCACATCAGAGCTTTGGAAGATAATGAGGCAGAAAACACCCATCAAAACAGAAAAAAAAAGAATCCCCCCCAAAACGAGAATAGTTCAAGGAGACTCTGGGACACTTTCAAGCATACTGACATTCACATCACGGAGGTGCCAGAAGGAGAGCAAGAGATTGAAAAAACTATATGAGAAAAATAATGATGGAAAACGTCCCTAACCTGATGAAGGAACTAGGCATACAATCACAGAAAATCCCAAATGAGATGAACTCGAACTTGGTGTGTCCACACCAAGACACAGCATAATTAAAATGCCAAAGGTAGAGGAACTTAAAAGCCGCAAGAGAAAAGCAGTTCGTTACCCACAAGGGAGCTCCCGTAAGACTGTCAGTTGATTTCTCAACCTTTGCAGACCAGAAGGGATTGGCAGGAGATACTCAAAGTGATACATCAACCAACCAAGATTACTCTATCCAGCAAAGCTCTCAGTTAGAATGGAAGGGCAGATAAACAGCTTCCCAGACAAGAAAAAGCTAAAGGAGTTCCTCATCACTCAACAAATATTAGAAGAAAAGTTAAAGGGTCTTCTTTAAGACAGGAAGAGGGTTATGAATATGGGTGGAAAAGCTGAAGGGATTTAGAAATGCAAAATACGAACTGAGAGTCACAGAATAGTCATGGGGATGTAAAGTACAGTATACGGTGTATAGTCAATAATGTTTGATAAATGTGTGTGGTGTCAGATGGGTACTATATTTATCAAGGTGATCACTTAAAAGTTATATACCGTCTAATCACTGGGTTGTACACCTGACACTAACATAATATTGTAAGTCAACTGAAATGAAAAATAAGAAATTATTTAAAGTAAAAAAAAAAACAAAACAAAAACACCTGTTTGTAGTTCTCTTTTACCTGCAGTCTTTGTCAGGTCTTAGAATCAATGTGATGTTCTCTTTATAAAACTAATCTGGAGCCCTGGCTCGGTGACTCAGTTGGTTGACCTGTCCTTCCGTACACCAGAAGGGCTGTGGGTTCAATTCCCGCTGAGGGCACATACCTAGGTTGTGGGTTCGATCACTAGTCAGGGTGCACACGGGAGGCAATCAGTTGATGCTTCTCTCACATTGCTGTTTCTCTCTCTCCCCCCCCTCCCCAAAAATCAGTAAGTATATCCTTGGGTGAAGATTTAAAAAAATAAAAATTAAAAAGAAAATAAAACTAACCTGGAACTTGTCTCTCTACTTGTCCATTTCCTTCCACCTCATCCTCAAGCTCTAAGGTAATTAAATACCATTGGGATCATCTGCCCCTTAAAGGGTTGGTAGGATTCTTTGTGAAGTCATCTGTGTTACTCTGCCTTGTTTTGTGCGTTTTATTGATTGGGGATTAACTCTTTGATGAATTCTCTGTTTCTCCTATGGAAATAGAATGATATCTTCGGCTGCTTCTGGGGTCTTAGAAGGTTTTCATAATTATTTGCACAATGTTCAATAAAGTGATCTTTTATGATTTTTTAAAAAATCCTCACTCAAGGACATGTTCACTCATTTTGGAGAGAGAGGAAGAGGGGTTGGGGAGAGAGCGAGAGCAAGAGAGAGAGAGAGAGAGAGAGAGAGAGAGAGAGAGAGACACGGATATTAGAACACCAATTGGTTGCCTTCTGTATGTGCCCCAACCGGGGATCAAACCTGCAACCCATACACCTGCCCTGACTGGGAATCCAAACTGCAGCCCTCTGGTAGATGGATGATGCTCTAACCCGCTGAGTCACCCAGCCAGGGGTTTTTTTTATGATTCTTTAAAGTTTTTTTTCTCAGTGGTTACTTTTTCTTATTGTTTTAAATTTTGGTTTCTGTACTTCTCCCTTTATCACTTGATTTAGTTAGTAGTCTGCCTAACTTCTCTTCCAAGAATTAGCTGTTGAATTTAACTTTTCTTCTAGTTTCTAACTCATCAGTATCCTTCCTTCTGCTCTCCATTTTGAAGCACGTAGTTAATTAACTTATTTTCTTTTTCCTTTTATATTGGTATAAGTTTTCCATTTCCTCCGAGCTCTTATTTAGGTTCTGAAAACACTGATTCCATCTTGATTGATTTTAAGAAATCTGGCAACTTCCATTGATGTTTTCTTTTTGATCAAAGAGTTACTTATGTAGAAGACCTTTAAAATTTCCAGGCACACTGGAAACTTTTATTTTCTGATTTTCTAATACATTTTTTAAAATTCCCCATTTTTTTTTTTCTAATTGCATTTTCGATCAGAGAATGCTGTCTGAGCTGTTTCCACTTTTTAAATTTTACTGAGGCCTAGTTTGGGGCCTAACGTATGATTAGTTCTTGTGAATATTTGAGCGTCTGAAAAGAACGTGTTCATTTTAGGCGTATGAAGTTAGCTATGTGCAAAGTCTGTCCAGAAGGTACCCAGCCATGTAATATAAAAAATAGAGACATTTATTGAAGAAGATACAAGAAACATGGTACACAGGACAATGATACCTCAGTCCCCTTCAAAGTAGGCACCTGGGACCTCACACGGTTCTCTCAATGACAATCAGATACCCCATCGTATTTTCCTGAATCTCATCGATAATCTAAAATCTCTTCCCTTTCAAAAGTGATTTTGGTTTTGGAAAAAGCCAGAAGCCACAGGGCACCAAATCTGGGCTGTAGGGGAGCTGAGTCACCTGGGTGATTTGATGTTTTGCCAAAAAACTCTGCACAAGACGTGAAGCACAAGTGGGTGTGTTGTTGTGATGAAGCTGCCAATCACCAGTTGCCCATAGCTACGGCCTCCTGAATCATCTGAATAGTTTCTGTGGGGCAATGTAAAAGTTTAACGCAAAATTTGATGCAGATTCATTGCCCTACTCATTCAGTCATTTTGAATCCGATGGCCACAGAGTGCACACACTCACTCAGTGGTATCTACCGCCCCCACTGACTAGTACAGTGAAGTTGTCATAGTTCACACCTGCACAATCCAGCCCACTCTCCTTGGCTGCCAGGTCACATCGATGTCGCACTAATCTTTCTTGTTATATTAACAACGGCTGGACTTTCTCTGAACAAACCTCGCATGTATATCCATCGGATCTGTTTTATTTATCACATTATTTGAGATCTCTCTGTACTTATCACGCTAACTGTTTTTCATCAAGGCTGGGGTCCAAGAGCATTAAACATGGTCTGCTGAAGCGTTGCTCTCCTTATAAGTCAAGGTCCAGCAAACAGCCCAGGGGACACACGCGATGAGTTAACCGGGTAACGTTTAGTGACCGGGCTGTTTACGAAAGTGAACGCGAGGTTAAGGAAAGCCATCAGAGAAAGGTGGTGGGAAATAGTTATGGGAACCCGGAGGAGGTGGCCGTGGAGATGGCCTTTGATAAGAGAACACAGACTGTTTCATGAACAGCCAGACGGGTATGGAGCTAGGGGAACACGTACCCTTGCTTCTCTCTTTCCCTGTCCCCGGCCTCCTGCCTGTGTCTCTCACTGGCTGAACCCCAGAGGAAGCCGGAAAGCAAGGACTTCTGGTGAGGCAGCCCACCAAAATCCGCTTCCTGGGGCACAGAAGTGGGGCAAAGCCCAGACTGGATTCTCCCACACCCGACTGACAGCTCGCTCCCATTTGGCCCCAAACCCAATAGTTAATTAGTTCCCTCCTTCCCTTTCCAAGGACCTGATAAACCTGGATACCACCTTGGAAGTGAGGAAAATTCTTGTCAGAGAGAAAGACACAGAACTAGGTAATGTACCAGAACCAATACTTTGTAAGCTTATACTAGGCATTGCCATTACTGGTCAGATACTTCTGACCTTCCTCAGAAATCAGAGGAAAATGAGGGGTAGGCAGGGAAAAGACAGAAGTTGTCTGAGCTCTAAAGTCAAAGCATCTCTGCTTTAAACTTCAGTGTGAACGCCACATGGGCTCATCCGAGAGCGTTCCGTCCTCTCTCTGCAAAACGCTGCGTCGGTGAAGGACGATTTCATTAGGGAACAACAAAAAAAAAAAGCTACGTGCCTCCCCTTAGAGAATAATTTTGATAAAAATTCTGCCTGAGAAGTGAATAGACCCCAGCAATCTTGGATTACACAAAGGTCACACATGCAAGCTAGGATTCTGTCAACATATTTGATCAGCGTGAGAAACTCTACGCCAAATGGCCACACGGCAGTTTTGATCCTTCGTTCCACTAAAAGGACATCTTCAGATTGTCAGGACGATTGTGAAACTGTATCATTTAAAATCCTGGAAACTTTCCCCGCAGAAGCAGATGGTCCTGCTTCTATCTGCTTCTTTTGTTATTATTATTTTTTTCTTTCCAGGCAATCTGGAACATTTTCGTAGCTGAACAAAATGTCAGTGAGAAGTCTCTCGTGAGGAAAAATTGGGTTTGAAAAGCTCCAAGCCCGATGAGTTCCCCCGTAGCCCTTCTGAAATGGGAAAAGCCGCCGGTGAGCTCCGTGCTTCCCAGAGGAGAAAGACAAGGCAAACACACCTGTCACAGTCCAGAGAGGGGAGGTTTGCACCAACCCCCAAGCGGACTCTGGTCCCCGCATTCCCTAACTGGTCTAGAAAACCAAATGATGCGGTTTTAGGAAGCAACTTGGACAATCACAGAGAAAATGCTCTGGAGCCCAAAGTAAGTCTCTGCCCAAAGAGTCACCTGGTGGTACCTGATGGAAATCCAGGTCCCTGGGCCTGGGCAGCTGGATAAACGAGAATCGCTGAGGCTGGGACCCGGGTCTGTGCGCATTTTGACGGGCTCCCTAGGTGATGTTTGTGCTTTAATGGTCAAAGGAGATTTGAGTCTGTGTCTTTTTTAAAATACTTCCAGTGAGCTCAGGGGACCGAGGCTCATCTTCCAGTTTCCACCATTTACCAACTGTGTGAGCTTGGGGCAAAAAAACAACCCACGCTCACTGTCTGAACCAGAGGTTCCTCATCTGTAAGTTGGGGGGAGGTAAAGCCTCCATTACACAGTGAATTACAAAGGTCAGAGGAGAGATTTGCGGAAGAACTTCATGAATTGCAAAGACCTAAATCAATGATCATTGGTTAGTTATACCAGTAAGAGATAGTGGGACAGATTGGCGTGGGAATTGAGAGAAAGGCAGAGAACCATCTGGCGGGGGTAACCGGGGAAGGCATGCATGGCCAGGGTGGTGTTTTAGCTACACGGTGAAGAATTGGGCGAGGCCTCCAACAGGAGAAATGGTGGGGTTACGAAGAGGCGAAAGAAACCACAAGGCACACACCTACAACGTGAGTCTGGTTTGACCTCGGCAGTAGTTCTCTGTCTCACTGCACATGGGGATCCCCCGGGATCCTTTCGGAAAGACGGAGGTCTGGGCCTCACCCCAGGCTAGTGCAGCAAGATTCCCCGAGAGCGGGGGCCTCGGCATCCCCAGACAATCCTACCGGGTAGCCCAGGCTGAGAACTATTCCTGACCATGTTGTCTATGCAGGGGGGAGGGGAATGGGAGAGGAGGCTGGAGAGGGAGGTTGGGGTACGACTACGCGGGGTTTCACATGCCAGTTAAGGAGAGCGGAGCTGATGTAGTTGGAGCAGAGTCCTACGGTGCTCCGAGCAGCAGAACTCACATTACAGTGTAACGTTGGTGACATCAAAGCGGCAATTCACGGAGGTTCATCTGGTGTCGGTGGATATTGTAGAAAGGCCTGGGCTGAGGGAAGGCAGAACAGGGTGGTGCGAAGAGACTAGTTAGGAAGCTAGCAGAGTAGTTCATGGGTGAAGCAAAAGAAAGATATGCAAGGCTCTCTCAACAAAAAAATAAGATAAAAATGATTTTTTTCTTTCGGGGGGATGTACAGCTTCAAGGTACTGTAGGGCTTGACAGCTGGACTCAAGGGTAAAGAGCAGGTGTCCACACCTGTGTGTTTTTGGTTCCTTTCCATTGGAGTCATCGATCGGTAAGCCGCTGACCGGAAAAGGGAAGGGGGTACTCTGTCAGCCCTCGGAAACGTGAGGGCTTGCTGTTTGGGTTTTTAACCCCCTCCCTCTCTCCCTTCCTTCGGACAGATGAAAGACCTTCGGCGACTCTTGTTTCAAATGCTTCTTAAACACTGTTCAGGTAATTATACTTCAGCGCACAACCATAAATGTGAACATTAAAGATAATTTTTAGATGTATTAGTTAATTTTAGAAACGTAAACACTTCCCAAGCTTTCTTAAACGGGCAGGGTGTTGATGGCATAAGAGTGGCACTGGTCTTTGTGGTGTTCCGTGGAGAGTTTATCACAGCAGAGACAGAAAGCGATTCGAGACGTTTTTCTGAATCTTAGACGGCACGGAAAACTTGGGTTTGCTTCGCTGACTTTGACAATGAAATGATAAGACCCTTAAGCGGTTGGGTAGCGGTGGGAAGGAAAAGAAAGTATAGGCTGTGAAAATTCTATGAAAAAGGACGTGCGAGTACTTTGGTGGGTGAAAGCCGGGACCGAAGGGCAGAGCTGGTGTCCTTGGCAGAGGCATCAGATGTTTGAAAGAGACACTGGATGTCAAGAAGGATAAACCTGGTGTCGGTTACTCCACCGTTTGAGGTGCCGCCCTTCCTTCCTTCCTGATTTCCGCCTGGGTCTCTTCCTTCTTTCTGGGTCCGATAGAGAAGCTAACCCCAAAGGTTAAAATTTGCTTGCCCAGGAGAAGCCTAACCAACTTTGTATCTAACTCAGCAACCTTGTTCAAGCATTTCTTTCCTATCAGTCTATAAATTTCAGTTATTCACAGGATTCTGCAATGAGCGATCTTGTCCTCCTGCGGGTTCTCTCATTCATGGGTGGAGTAAAACTTTGACAGGTGCTAACAATTTTGCCTGAGTATTTTGCATGACAGGATCTGACCGTTGGTGAACCAACCCAAGCTGTAAGTGTCACATCCGGGGGACCTGTGTCACGTGAGCCAGGCTTTTGTTTAAGAAGCAGCATCCCTGGGTAATAAATGTACTTCGGTCTTTGGCCGCTGTTGGGCTCTTAGGTTCACTGGGTTAGTAATGGCCAACTATCGTCATCCCCCCCGTCCTGGTCACCATGAGTGACACTGTCGTTACTTTTCGATGCAGGATGCTACGGAAGCAGGGAAAGAATATCTCAATGGTTCCCTGACACGGACAATTTTTTTTAAAAAATCCTCTATTTCTTCTAGAGCTGCATTGTCCCCGGATGTTAGCCACTAACCGCATGTGGCTATTAAAATTGAAATTAAGTCAAATAAAATTTAAAGATTTAGTTTCTCAGTTGGGCTGGTCGCATGGCAAGCTCTCAGGAACCACTGTAGCTTTGGCTACCACATCAGAAAGCGCTGATAAAGAACATTTATGTCATCGCAAAAAGTTCTACCGGACGGTGCCGCCATAGGAAATTTCAACCTTCTGTGAAAATGCTCAATAACGCAGACTCCCCCAGCCCCAGGAGTCCTTCTCTGGAAATCTCGCTTGAGAGATGAAATATCTAAAAGGGCATCACGATTCCACACCATGCTGTGATGTACTTTTCACGTCCCTCCCCTGAGGCAAACGCTCTCTCTTTCAGTGACACTTGCTCATGGATGAAAACAACTGGATGTCAGATACAACACGAGCTCTCCGTATGTCCTGTACCCCTTTGTGCGAGCTGAGGCAATTTGGGGGAAAAACGTGCTGTACCCTAGCAAGTAGGGTGGGGCTTCCTACGGATACGACTTTGTTTTCTGGAGGTACATCGACACTGAACTGTGCCCAGGGTTTTGTTAAGTAAAAGAAAAAGAATGCAGACCATTGGGTTTTCCTTCAAGGTGGTAAGTCAGGCTGAAAAATAAGCTAGAGTTTGAAGGAATAAGCAGAAGCCACAAACTTATACATTATAGGCCTCCTAGCATCTGACTCTCTGTGGCAACACCGATATCTTTGGAGAGCTGCCCCTTTAGATTACAGATTTACCGGGGAATAACCATGTTTACTTTTCGAGATATTTAGCACATTCCCACTAGGGCAACCCCATTAGTATAACCTGATATAAAGCAGAGAATGATAAAAGTTGTTGTAGTTACAGAGGAATGAGGGGGACTCCCTGCCACTCAGAAAGGGGCTCCTCCCTGAGGTGGGAGGTGCGCTGGTCTAGGTTTGCATGTCCGGAAACTCATTTTTGATGGGGAGGCCAGAGTTGATCAGGAGCTCAGTGCCCAAGGTCGGAGGAGACTGATCAAGTCCTCCTTGTTCCTGTGCGATGGAAGACATGTCTCCCCAGAGACTAGGCTTCAACAAGCAACGCACGTTAAACGTATGTTCTTGCTTGTAGTTCCAGGCGCTCCCTTATCAGCATTAAGGTTCTTAGGAGGCAGCATTAGTCCTTAAAGACTCTGTGGGATCCATAGAGCAAAGTGAAAATGGTGTCCCCTGAATTTGTGCCCCACGGCAGCCTGGGAATCCTAGGCCAGATAATTGAAGGGTTTTGAGGGACATTTTTCTTACGCCATGCTAAGAATTGACAAAAGAGCAGACCATGTCTCTCTGGCGACTGGCATGGCAAAGTCTTCTCAGCCTTTTCCTCCTGGCCAATGTGGCTTGATGCGCCGTGATGCTTAGCTTTTTTTCTTTTCCGGGCTCCCCAAGACCGCTCACTTTCTATCGCATGATTTTTCCTCGGATGTAGTTCGCCTCAGCGCAGAGCAGAGACACTTTATAAAAACGTAATATGCTTTGACCTGTAAGTAATCAAATTGGGCTGAAATGGACGTAGAAATAGGTTTTCCACTATCTACGCCCACTTTCTACTTGGCACCTGAATACTCTTTTATCTGAGATTAAAAGTGCTCAGTCGTTACAAGAAATGTTTTTTTTTCCTTTGATGTTTTATCAAAGTTACGCTTTCACATCACCGTGAAAGGCAGTAGAAAGTAAATCATTGGTAGTAATAGTCTTATCGAAATAAGATCGCCTGGGGTTGGTACGTAGCTTACACTCTCTGCGCGGCTGCCCACCTGTGGAAGGAGAGTAACACCTAGTACCTTTTTTACAGGGCTGCTGGCAGGACTGAAAAGCTAATGCGTGTAAATTGCTTGGCACACTTCCTGGCGTGGACAGCACACTCAGCACCTGTGGGGCTTTGTCCTCCCCCTCCACCTGCTCTCCACGTTTTGACAAACTATTTCACTATAGCATCACTTTTGCTGTGAAGAGCACAGCCATGTTGCCTAAACATGTAACATTGCGTCACACTGTCATTGGATAAATGTATTCGCTAATTTTTTCCTTTCTGTCCAGGTTGTTCTCCTACTAGTGTTTGGTTACCGTGACTATCTGCGTGCTATTTTTTTTGTTTGTTGTTATATTCCGAAATGTAATTTAAACTGAAATTTAAATTCAGTGACCACTGAATTTAAAATTATGCACGTGAGCTGGGATGGGAGTAAAAGACAGAAAACTACACAAGAACAGTAATTAAAATAAATTTTAAAAAATTATGCATGTGGCTCCCGAGATATTTCCGTTGGATGGTGCTGCTACGGATTTTTCTCTTCTTTGGATCGATGAATCTTTACTCTCTCTTTGTGCTTGAGATGCTCATGAGTGGTCCAGTGATCTGGCTCACCCAAGTCTTTTCTAAATTCCGCCTGAATTCAGATGGCCGCTGACTTGACAACCCACCTTTTCCTTGCTACTATTTAAAGGGGCCATTGACTCCCTTCCTTGGATTAACTGGTGAATATTCGCCGTAAACCATTTGGATTGGCCACCTGCCAGTGACGCAGGCGCTGAAAGTCTGACCCAAACAATGAACTTGGTTCTTTCTATGTGCTCAGCTGATTCTCTCTTACTGGAGATAGACCTTTTCTTTCTTATCACATTTATATTGGGGTGACACTGGTTAGCAAAATTACACAGGCTTCGGTTGCACAGTTCGGCAGCATGGAGTCTGCACCCTGTGGTGTGTGCTCACCGCCCCAAGTCAGGCCTCTTTCCATCACCATTTGCCCCACCCCCATATGCCCACATGCTGCACACCTCACTCTAACGTATATCCCACCTGCGCCCTAATCCCCGAAATGATCTCATCACCTGATGTCTAGGGTCACCATGCCTGACTCTTCAACACAGGCATGGGCTTCTTCTGGGGCAAGCAGCCAATCAAAATATCTAAACCGAGACCGGCTGGCTGTGGCCACCACACAGCCTTTTGCGGTGTCTCCTCACATAATTAGAAGGCGCGGTGCTCGGGAAAGCGAGCTCGTTTTAATAAAATTACAAGCACAACATGACGAGCCAAGTATGTCTGCTGCTGGGTAAAATAATTGTGCTCCAAGGCATGTGTGATGTAGGACAATGCTGCCTATAACTATGTCGTTAGTCCCTTCCATTACGCAGGATAATTAAGGGTTCATTGCCACTCCAAACACGATGAGGTTTCTGCATGTGAGAAATGGAAATTCACAGTTTGGCGTTCCTTCCGTTCCTAGCTTAGAGCACTAAACATCTGAGGACTATAGGTTCAGCCCTCCCAGGTCCCAAACCAGTGACAGCAACCGGCAAAACCTTGGGGGTCCCAAACCTGCCGGGATGGAAGGGATCCGTTCTCTGGACCCCTTGCCACGCAACATATGGGTGTTTCTACTGAGTGGGGAGTGCGAGTCTGCACCAGCGAGAGCTGGAGAAACTCACAGAAGCAGAAGATATGGCCGCCTCCATGGAGAAACAAAATTGTTAAGTCACCAAGATCGAGGACGTTTAACCGGTTTTGCTCTCAGTAGGGCAGGGGTGTCAACAGCCAAGGGGGAGACCATGGGGATTCTTAGGCATCTGTAGGGGTCGGAGTCACACAGTTTGGGAGGTGCTTTCAAAACAGTGTGATAGAAAACGAAAGCAGGGGCCAACCCCAGGAGAGGCTGTCAGGTAGGGAAGCTCGGCTCGGGGCCAGGTTTCAGCCTCAAACCCAGCCCCCGTTGTGCCCCAATGGAGGGAAAACCAGAAAACGGAGAGGACTAGCCATGCAGATAAACCACAGGGAGCGGGGAGGTGAAAGGAAACCATCGAACGTGCCAGATTCAACCCAGAAAGGCCAGGTGCTTGGTGAAACAGTAGTCACCTGCTTCCCCAAGGCTCCCAATATCCTGCTAGTTTAGACTTTGGCAAAATATTGGCCAGAGCCAAACTCATTGTGCAGCGGATCTCTGATAACTTCACGAGGACAACTGGAACACACATCCAAGGTATGTTTCAATTTCAAAGGCATGCAGAGTACTGGCGAGGTTGCCAGTACCGTACACATTACATATTAATACATGTGTGTTACTATGTGTGGGTTTTTTCCCTCCAGGCCCTGTACCTATTTTTTAAGGGAAATTTGAAGGATTTTCAAGAATGATCTTGACTGTGCTTCACATTTGCCTTACTCTGGGATGATGGAATTTAACCCCTAGAGAATGTGGCCTCACTATGTACATAGGTCAACCTTTTTTTCAAACAAGTTCTCTCTTTTTTTAAAGATTTTATTTATTTATTTTTAGAGAGAGGGGAAGGAAGGGAGAAGAGAGGCAGAGAAACATCAATGTGTGGTTGCTTCTCGTGTGCCCCCCACTGGGGACCTGGACCGCAACATCGGCATGTGCCCTGACTGGGAACCAAATTGGCGACCCTTTGGTTGGCAGGCCACGCGCCAGCCAGGGCTCCCACGAGTTCTCTTATCCAACAGGCTAGCCAATCTGTAGAAAAATGTTTATTGAGATATTCAGTATGAACTGATAACTTGACTCCCTGTAAGAAATAGCATGAATTCTAAATAAATGAGGTTTGAAAAGAGTGGGTTTAAAATTTTTTAAATCTATTTATTGATTTTTTTCATAGAAAGAAAGAAAGGGAGGGAGGAAGAGAGAGAGAGATTTGTTGTTGCATTTATTGATGCCTTCATTGGTTGCTTCTTGTATGTGCCCGGACCAGAGATTAAACCCGCAACCTTGGCTTATCAGGACAGTGCTCTAACCAGCTGACATACCTGGCCACGGCCTCTGAAAAGCGTTTTAAACTGCAAGTAGATTAATACATTTCCTTAGATAACTCATTTATTCACAAAAGTTGTTGAGCTCCCACGTGCCGGGCACTTTGCTGGATACTAGTAGGACACAAGCAAATAAGCAAGTAAATAATCAAGATAATGGCCGGTAGAGACAAGTGCTCTAGTGAAGATAAAACAGAGTGATGTGGTAGAGTAACTGCAGGGTCGTGTCAGGGTATGGAAATTAGATTGTGTGATCACAGTAGGCTCCGGGGAGGGACATTGGATCTCAGGCACAAATGAGCAAAAGCTGAGTCATGTAAGAGCTCCTGGCAGAGAGAACACCAAGTGCAGAGACCTTAGGTGGGGCAGAGAGCGGGGGGCGGGGGGGAGTCTATCGTGACCGAGGTGGCAGAGTATTTGTGAGGCGGGGACGTGAGGTGAGGGAGTCTGTGAAAGGGTAGCAGTTCTGTACCCCTTCGCCCACCCATCTTTCTTCCTTTTCTCATTTTTTAAAAGATTTTATTTATTTATCTTTAGAGGGGAAGGGAAGGAGAGAGAGAGAGGGAGAGAAACATCAATGTGTGGTTGCCTCTGGTGCATCCCCTGCCGGGAACTGGCCTGCAACCCAGGCATGTGCCCCGACTGGGAATCAAACCTCGATCTTTGGTTCGCAGGCCTGTGCTCAATCCACTGAGCTACACCAGCCAAGGCTGTACCACAACTTTTTTATCCACTCATCTATCGATAGGGTGCAGATGCTTTAGAATATAGTTTGGTGGTTCCTTTCAAGCTAAACACAGTTTTACCGTACCATTCAGCAACGGGACTCCCAGGTATTTACACAGTTGCTTTGAAAACCGTGTCTCCCCCAAAAACCTGAATGGGAACGTTGAAGTAACTCTACCCGTAACTGACCCAAAGTGAGAGCAACCGGGCGCCCTTTGATAGGTGACAGGAAAGGCGATGGCACATACGCACAATGGGACGCTGTTCAGTGTCACGAGAAATGACCTATCCAGACACGAAACCACACAGACCAGCCTTACTTCCACATTGCTATGCCAGACAGGGCCGCACACTATATGGGTCCCATTATATGACATTCTGGAAAGGGCGAAAGGCTAGAGGTGGTGGAAAGGGTGGTGACATCATTCTTTATGCTGTTTTACTGGTATGATCTGTACATGATATTGTGCATTTGCCAAAACCAATAGAACTCTGCAGCACAAACGTTAACTTTAACGTGTACAAAACTAACAGAAAGTTACAGAGGGGAGTGCGGGGATTTAAGGGTGAAGTACAGAGGGGCACACAAGAGTCTGGGTTACGAACACGGGAAACCACCAAATGAGGCGGGAAAACCGCTCTGGCCTAAGTAACTTTGGAAACGAGTGGAGTCTGTAAAACAAAAGTAAGAGAAACTCTTCATAAGCGCTGCTCTGTGGTCGGCAAACAAGCTGAGTGATTGAGTGCACGGCTGGTAAATGGTGGGAGCCAGGTCTCTCACTGCCGGAGTGGGGGTCTACAGGTCAGCAGGGGAGGGGGCCAGAATGGTCTACGTGGTACCTGAATTGGCGGGATCAGTATGAACTCGGTTTGTCTTCATATAGACACGGATGGTCAAACACAGAAATATTTACAGACACGTGCACACACACGGCTTAGTAAATAGACATCACTTTCTTTGCCTGTTAAGGGGACCTAGAAGGAAGGACGCTCCAGTGGCAACGAGCGCACCTTGTGCACTTAGCTTTCTAACACCCTTCTCCAGGACGAATGTGTTGGAGAAATGATTGATTGTGGAGCTGGGGCAGGAAACGTGGTCCTGGAGCTCGCGTCACACCAGAAAGTAAGGACGTGCTGACACGAAACCAAACAAGACTCCATAAGGATGGGGGCCATGTAACGGGGACACACGAGCCCACTGAAGGAGCTCCCCATGGCGAAAGTTGCAACAACTGAGTAAGAAAATGAAGTAGTATTGTACTTTAACTGAGCGTATAAATATCCATGAATCCGCGGTGATAATCAAGGATTGCATTAAATAAGGAGCAACAAATCTGTGATGAAGTCAACCTAGTTGACTCAGGTACTCCGCCCTGCAGAAAGTGCAGGGTAGACTCCTTACACAGCGACCTTCTTCTAAAGAGCACAGTATGGAAAGGGGAAAAATCCTGGCAAGGACTGCCTCAGCCAGGCGACCACAGCTCACAGCCTCAGTGATGAGCACGAGAAAGGTCCCAACTGAGGGGCATTCTACAAGCACACCTGATCAATACTCCTCGGAGCTGTCAAGATCATCAACACAAGGCAGGCCCGAGAAACGGTCACAGGTGGGAGGAGCCTAAGGAGACACGGCGACCGACCAGTGGGGTGTGATACGCTGGGTGGGGTCCTGGCATACAAAGCACATGAGGTTAAAACCAGGGGGATGTAAATACAGCACGGACTTTAGCAAAACTGTTGCAAGATATTGATGATAGAGGACACTGTGGGGTAGATGGAAACTTCCTATTTTAACTTTGCGATTTTTCTGTCAACTTAAAACTGTTCTTGGAAGAGGAGAGAGGGGGACAAGGTACAGAGAATAAGTAGCATAGATGGTGGGTAGAAAATAGACAGGGGGAGGGCAAGAATAGTGTGGGAAATGAAGAAGCTAAAGAATTTATGACACATGGACATGAACTAAAGGGGGGAATGTGGGTGGGAGGGGGTGTGCAGGGTGGAGGAGAATGATGGGGCAGAAATGGGACAACTGTAATAGCATAATCAATAAAATATAATAAAAAAATAAATGACTAGCATTCTTTAAAAAAAAACAAACTTCTAAATTACTTGGTGAAACAAAATGTGTATCTTTTCTCGGAATGGGGAAACAGAAGGAAAAATGAAACAGTACTTTCGAATGATGTCTAAAATGAACATGGACTGTAAAATGCATGTGAATATGTGATGAAAATTACACTGAATTTCCCAAAGCAGGTAACATACTATTAAAATAGGGTGTCAGGGATTAGGAATAGAGCCCCAAATACTGGGAATATGATACAGACATGGGCATATGATAAAAGTACCATTTCAAGTCAAGGTAGAAATAATGAAGCAAATCAATAAAGGATGTTGGGACTTTTGAAGACTCATATGGAAAAAAAATGTTCCATCCTGTGCAGATCTGTTTACCAAATCTGCTTCCTCTTCCGTAGTCTAGATTTTTAACTGGGAAATGGCTGCTGCAAAGTCAGGGGACAGTTTTTTCAAATCCCTCGCCCACTGGGGTGTAGCCATGTGACTAGCTACTGGCAATGTTTTGTGAGCGGATGGAATGTATTCCACTTTGGGCTCAAGTTTCTTACAAAGTAGGTGTGCTTTTGCAACACCGTTTTCCTTTCCATTAGCTGGATGCCAAAAGGAACACCCTAGGGGCTGGCGGAGAAACAAGATGAAATCAGTCTGGGCTCCTGGATGACTCCAGGGAGCAGCATGAACCATCGGGAGGAACACTTACCGTGGGCCGTTGTAAGAAAGCAACTGGAAAATTGAGCCACTTCACAGTTTGTTAACCGCAGCCCAGGGTAACTTCAATTTAGGACCATTTTCCCCATTGCTTATATAAAAAGTTTCCTGATTCATGGAAGCGCTTAGCACAGAAATAAAGTCGAAGAGGCAATTTACAAAATAAACATAGTGAATATGCACACGGAAAGGTGCCAACCGCGAAAGTAATCAGGAAAGAGCAAAGTCAAACAGCAGTGATAAGGCATTTGAATTTCATTTATCTATTTCACAAAAACTTAAAAAAACCTGGCATTATACAATATTCATGAAGAATTGGGGCTGTAACAGTGATGCTAATGGTGGTGGTGTAGTTGGTAGATTAGAAAGCAAATTCGTGTGTATAGACACACAAACCTATGGGGCAGAGGAGGGAGGGAGAGCAAGGGAGAGTATTGTTAGAATTTTTACTGTGGAAATGTACTATTGTGATTTTACATAATAAAAACGCAAAACATTTTGAAATCGGACAAGGAAAGATCTGGTAAGCTAGGAAACTTGTAACATAATTAAATCAAAACAGATGGTAATGATGTTTATAACGCTAAGGGAGGGATTTTGAAGCCAAGCAGGTATAATAGAGAAAACATAATAAAAAAAAATCCTACAAATAATTTTTAAAATTTAGAAAACTCAAGAGTGCGTGCGTGTGTGAGATTGTAGATGGTGGAGAAAGGGAGCCCAAAAGGCTTAATTTTGATGAGAATGACAGGATTGGGCAAACAGATGGTCCAGGTAAGGATATATGAATAGTTATTACTTTTACATAATAATGAAGATATAAAACGTCTAGTCATGTTATAGAAGAGCAGTAAGATTACAATTAGCACAACTAGAACATATAGCAGGATTTTCACATCAATGAAGGAAAGTCACCAAGCCAGTGGAAGTAAGGAAATCTAATAGTACAGAGTAAAATTCAAGATAAAAATATAAGAGGGTAGTATCTGATATAGCAGTTATTCCTCTAAATGCGAATGCACTTATTTCTCTACGAAGATAGGGTTAAAAATTTTATTTTCATTAAATAAAATTTACAACGGCTTAAATAATCACCGATAAATTATGGAATACAATGCAAAATTCACATGACTTTTCAAAAAAAAAAAAAAAAAAAACTCCACCAAAGCAAAACACCAAACTTGCAAAATAATTTTGCCTCGTCATCTGCCTTTCAGGCCAGTCTCCCTGCAGCCCATTCCTCCAGCCAGGGAAACACTTTGGCGAGAAGGGCACTTCGGTGGAAAACTCTTGAGATGTACAGGATTAAACTCTGTAAGCTTCTAACACACTACGGTGATTTTAGGAGGAAACATTGAGAATATTGCTGGTATCTCGCAAAGAGCTTAATGAATACAGTGAATTGATCTTGCTCAGGGTGCCCGAGCACTCCAAGGAGGGCAACCGCTCAGCTCAGCCTTCCAGCTCTCTCCAAACCCTGGCGTTGCAGCAATCCCGGGAACCGGGAGCGCCTCTCCGACTCGCGCATGCGCCCTGGGTGGAACAGCCCTGTTCTCTCCCAAGTCGGAAGTCCTGTGTGTTGATTCATTACGACAGTCGTAAACTGGGATTTCGTGACGGCTTCCCAGCTTTACGACTGCAGCAGCTATGGCGGCTGCCAGTGGTCGTTTTGAAAGCGCGAGAAGTATCGAAGAGCGCAAGGAGCAGACGCGGATCGCCAGGGCCGAGGTGTTGCGCCAGGTACCTCCGTTTTGGCGCTTTTGGAACCACGTGGGGTTGTGGGAATGGAGGTTTTCTGGGAGCTGGGCCTCCGGAACCCCTTTCTTCTGTCCCCAGCTCAGTATCCCCGCATCCGGGTTAGAAGTGGGTCTCTCTGCGGGATGCGTGCCAACCCCTGGGTATCCCTCGCCTCCTAGATGCTCCGGCAGGCTCCAGTTGCTCGTTTTCTTTCCGGGAAACCCTGTTTTTTGTCCTCTTTTTCTTGTTCACGTAACCCGTTCCTAGTATTGCTATCCCATAGGCTGCGCACTTTTTCGAGGGACCTGGCCACTGAAAAACGAGTCTCCCCAGAGTATTCCACAGCCCCAGCCCTGTCTCGCTGGGTGGGAAATGAAAGCTTTCATTTTCAGGAACATAACGTGAGACGCATTGGAGTCAATTGTGTTTTCATTCTCCTGTCGCACGTACTGTTGGTATCCGTTCCTGGCTCATTGTACAGCGTTACTGATGCAACCGAGGGTTGACCCCAGAGACCAAGAAAAGTTCACCCCTCGGAGAAAAGTTGAGAACCGTTGCATTTCCCACTAAGACAGATGCAGAGAGGCACCGTACACAGAATGAAGGAAGGGAGTTGCATTGAATTACCTGAAAAGATGTAAGAAATGTGGCAGTGGAGGGGGAAGTGAAAGGGAGAGTATCATAGAGTGTGTGAGCGTTTTTGTTGTTATTTGTTTGAAGATGGGAGATTTTAAACAGGTTTAAATGCGGATGAGAAGGAGCCAGTGGAGGAGACAGGAAGGAGAAGGCGTAATGATACAGCCAGATTTTAAAGGGAAAGAGTGGGTGGTTAATCTTTGACAGGTGAAAGGTCAGTATTGTTCTTGGACTTGAGCATATGTGACATACGGGTATAATAAAATATTTTTCATTCTTGTCTCTTTAGTACTTCCGGCAGTTTTGGGAGAGAGTAGGGTTTGGAAGCTGTGATAAATATTACAATGCAGATATGCATAGAGTTTGAGAAGCCCAAATCCAACTTCGGAGTTTGGGGAGAGAATGAAGAGGCAGGACCAGCCTCCCAGGAAGAACTTACTTTATTGTTGACATGAATAAACACCAGCGATATAATCGTTTGTATTTAGAAACATGATTGTTCCTGAAGCATTTGTGGGGTGCGGGTAGAGGGTTATGGGCATTGCAGATTGAGGGTGTGGCGGTCAGTCACTTATCAGTTACGAAAGTCTCAGGCAGTAGCCCTGGGATGGCGAAGGCAAGAGATTAAAGTGAGACTTTAAGTCGGGAGCTTAAGGAATAGGCCCCAGGATTCCATCCTTGATTGGTGGCTCAATTCGCTGGAGATTGGTGATGTGATCAGTAATGTGGATGGAGAGGGTTTTTCTTTTCCTTTCCTTTTTATTCTCCTGAAATCTTCCCAGACGCTTTGGTAGAAGCGAATTCCTGTCAAGGGAAAATTGATTTGTGAGAACATACATGAAAGTGAGAGAATTTGTTTTACTTTTTTGTGAAGAGCAGTTGGATCAGTGTTAGTTTTCCCCCCAACATTTTAGGCCAAAGCCAATTTTGAGAAGGAAGAAAGGCGTAAAGAACTTAAGCGACTTCGGGGTGAGGATACATGGATGCTACCTGATGTGAATGAGCGGATTGAACAATTCTCACAGGTGAGTACAAACAGGTTTACTTCATTTAAGCATGTCTGACTTGTTTTTTTGTACTAAAGTTAATATTGGAGCAGCTACTTTATAGACTATTTTCAAAAGTTACAGAATGAATATTATATAGTGGGTGTTACAGAATAGTTTTATCTCTGGCAAAAATAATATATTTTGATATTTTGGACTTCACGACATTGGACAGACTTTGTTAACTTGAATTGGCTGATAGAAAGTTTGGCTTCAAATTTCTGAACCATTTGTACAAGCTTATGCATTTTAAACTTAATGTCATATTTTTTGTCGTGATTCTTGTTTTCTTTTTTCATAATTTATGCTATCTTGTTGTATTTTAAATGGCCAAATAATCTATAGATTCTTTTGGGGCCATAGAAGGATATATACACATGTATACATATGTTTGTGTATATATGTGTTTATTTGATTATATGTCTGTCAAATGAATCTACAAATAAATTAAAACTTCCCTCATATTTTCTGATAAGGTATCTCATTTCTATGATTTATTAGTAGTGCGTATATGTTACAAGTACGCTAAGGTTTCTTAGAAGATCTTATTCATGTAATCATGTTTCTTGTTTCATTTCCTGAAAAATTTAAAGTTTTTTGGAATGTAGATTTTTTCCCTTGAAATATTTCTTTTAAAGTAAGTTCAAATTTAAGTCCTTTTTTCTTCAAAATGATTACTTCTAGGAACACTCTGTGAAGAAAAAGAAGAAAAAAGACAAGCATTCAAAAAAAGCAAAGAAAGAGAAGAAAAAGAGGAGCAAGAAACAGAAGTATGAGAAAAACAACGAGTCAACTGATAGTTCATCAGTAAGTATGTACTAAAACTAACCAAAGCATCTGCTTGACAAATTTAGTTTCAAGAATAATGTGTGGGAACTTAATAGACACGAGAACTTAAGAAATGTCACTAGTTGGGATATGAAAGTGTCTGGTCGACATCTAATATAGGGGGTATTAGGGATGTGGACCTTAGGTTAAAGAGAGAGGTAAGGAGGTGGGGATGAGGTTTGGGAGCCACTGCTTACTGAAGCCGTAGAATAAATGAAGTGTCAAGGGAAACTGAAAAGAAGGAACACGAACAACGAGGAGCCGATTAGGACGTTAAGTAGAGGCGGTTGGAGAGTTAAGAAGCAGGGGAGAGTAGTGCTGTACAGATAAAGGCAGGAAGTTCCAAGACGTTTGAACGTCTGTTACCCCTGTTTGCTTTTTCATAGACATCAACATTTAAGTCTTCATAGCAGAATATGTTTATATGTTTATCTCTGGGGCCAAAAGAAGGAGGGTGCTGGGCCTGCTCTGTCCCTGGCTGGTTCCGGGATGGGCACACTTACAAAGGGGAGGAAGGCAGGCCGAGCCTTCAAGCTCGTTTCCAGGAGGGCAGAGGTACCCTGTGCTCACAGAGCAGCGAGCCAGCGACGTTAGGGGTACCCGGTCTCTTAGGGGTGCCCTTCAGAGGCTGCGCCTTCCGGTGAGTCACCGTATTCCGCAGTCTGGCCCTCTGTGGTTTCAGAAAGTAAGGTTTCGGCCGCAGACCCTGCGACGGTAAGTGGCCCCTGAAAGCCTGTCTTACGAGAATGCGGTGTGTAAATTCAGAGTGAGAGTACAGCTGGATAGGTTTGTCAGGCGGCCAGCATATTTTGTGATGGTAAATCACAAATGGCAAATACAGTTCTAAAATCTTAAAGCGAAAAGAAGATAAGGACCCTCTCTTCACATTTGTGGCTTTGGGTTGTGGACTCCATGGAGAAATTGATAAAAGTGAGTGATCCTTTCTTCAAAGAGAATTTAGTATACAAAGTTACTTATTTCAGCGGGGTGTACAAAGCTCCCTTGAGTGTGTGTGGGATCCCAGGGTAAGAACTCCCGTCCCCTGAGGCTGGGTCCGCCAGGCTGACTGAGCGTCTCGTCATTTGTTTAGGGCCATTTCCCTGTATCGGAGACTCATTGTCCTGTTCTTTGTTCTTTCCTGGAGAGGTGTGTGAGTTTTTGGTTGCAACATGCGATAGGTGCCTTTGCATGTACCCATTAAGTTGTGTAACATGCACTTTTGTAGAGAGAATAGTTTGAGTGCACGCTCAGTGCCCAGCTCACACTGAAGTGAACTTAGGAAGGAAGAGAAGCCTGTGCTGACGGTGAAGGGAGGGAAAGACGGAAGGGTAGTTAGAGGAGCGTGTGTATTTGGGGGTCTTTCCGAGCAAATATTTTTAGGGAAAGAAGGATGAATAACAAAGAGAACGGCAGCAGCTGCGGCAGCTGCGGATGAGCAAGGCCCCAGGGAAAAGCTTTCATCAGGAGCAGCAGCATCTCCCGAGCGAGTGGGGAGGGAAGTTGTAGAGAAGTGCTCCAATCAGGCATCTGCGGGGTGTGCGGGGAAGGGGAGCAGACTGTGGCTGCGTTTCTGCTCTTCTCTGATTTGTGGAGGAGATGGCGTCACCTGAGCAGATAATTTGGGAGGGGAAGTAGGGTGGAGGGTTGGGGAAGTAATGTGAATTGGAAACAGCTTCGCTTCAGCAGGAAAAGAGAAGCAGACGAATTGCTGAGGATCCACGCGAGGTTGTAAAGTATATCTTGACTTTATCAAGGTCTCTATTTTTTTTAACACCAACTTTACTGAGGTATAATTTACGTACAGTAAAAGGCGCCTGTTTAAAGTGCACTGTTTGGTAACCACACCTGTTTAACCCTGTCTGTGAAGATACTCCCTCCGCCCCCCCTGTGGGAATGGGCAACCATGCATCTGCTCGGTGACACAAGAGAGTCATTTTGTTCTAGAATTTCACATAAATTATTCATATAATGTGATCTTTTTTGTGTTGGGCTTCTTTGGCTCAGTATAATATTTAGCACTCGTGTGTGTAGTTGCATGTTATCAGTAGTTCCTTCCTTTTCCTATATTTCAGTGTCTGAATATACCACCATTTGTTTATCAGTTTACCTGTTGAAAATCATTTGGCTTGCTTTTTAGCTTGGGGCTTCTATGAATGAAGTTACTGTGAATGTTGGTGTACAGATGCTTTTGGGTGCATGTTTTTATTTCTCTTGGGAAAGTGTCATTGTTTTTAAAAGTGGTAGGACTATTTTGCACTCTTAGCAGCGTGTGAGATGAGAGTTCCAGTTATTCTGAATTCTTACCAACACTTGGTGTTGTCAGTTTCTGTACTTTTGTCCATCCTGCTGTGTGTGGTAAATTTCATGTGAAGTCATCCCTGAAGATCAATGACGATTGTAAAGCATCATTTTAAGTCTTTATTTGTCATTCTGTGTGTTCTGTTGTGAAGTCCAATGTATCAGTTACTTTCTTTTCTCACTTTTTCTTAGTTACTGCTTTTGGAACCCTAATCTTTGCACATCTCAAGGTTGTGCTGGGGGGAGGGTGGGGGAAAGAGAGGGCGAAAACCAACAATGTGCGATTGCTCTTGCGCGCCCCCTACTGGGGGACCTGGCCCGAAACCCAGGCACGTGCCCTGACTGGGAATCCAGTGTGTGACCCTTTGGTTCACAGGCCTGCGCTCAGTCCACTGAGCCGCACCAGCCGGGGTGGCAGCATTATTCTTAATGAGAATTCCGTGGACATTTTTATCCCTTTTCCTGCATGTATAATTTTTTGCTCTGAATGCTTTTTTGCTCTGAATTTTTTGCTCCAGTGAAGAAAAAAGTTTTTTTCTTCACCATCTTTTTATTGTTCTTCTTTTAAAGCAGATCAGTTATGATGTGTCTTGATACTGTTTTCTGTGTATTTCTCTGCCGTGGGTTCGTTGTGCTTTTTTGATTTACGAGTTTATAGTTTCCATTAAATTAAAAACCTTCTGGCAGTAGTTTTGTGAAATGTTTTTTCTGTCTCTTTATTTTGCTAGTCTCCTCAATACCGTCCCACAGGCCACCGAGCCTCTGTTCATTTTCCTTTTGTGTTTCAGTTTGGATAGATGTGATAGTTGTGTCTTTAGCTTCAAGTTCATTGTCCTTTTCTTTTGAAGCACCTAGTTTGCTGTTATCCCATTCAGTGATATTTCCATTTTTGGTATTTTTGTCATTAGATGTTTCAGTTGTGTCTTTTTTATATCTTCAGATTGTTTCATTATTATGTGCATGTTTTTCTTTCCTTGAGCATATTTATCATAGCTGTGTCAAAGTCCTAGTTTGACATGCCATTATCTCTCTCTCTTTTTTTTGTTCTTTTTCAGTTAACTGCTTTTTCTTGCCTTTAGATCACATTTTTCTGCCTTGAATGTCTAGTAAATACTAGTTGGATACTGAACCTTGTGAAAGTTACATTGTCACTGCTGGATTTCGTTAACTTCCTTTGGGTGTTGAGACTTCTTTGGCATAGAGGTAGTTACTTGTGGATTATTTCAATCCTTTTGAAAGCTGGTGTTCAAGTTTCCTTAGTGTGTGTGGAGAGTAACCGTAAGTCGAGCTGACTCAGCCTTACTGGCATGGCAGGCTAAGGCATGGCCCTTGTGGGTTTTCTGCCGATTGTTTGGGCGTTTAAAATTTCTCTATTCTGGTCGGTAGGAAGTAGGATGTCTTTTGGGCTTGGTGAGCTCCGGGAATTGCTCTGCTTATAGCTGTCTGGTGATTGTTCCCTGAACGGGGCTCTGTGGACGTTGCCCGAGGCACGTTTAGTCTGGTATTCGGTTAAAGACTGGGGTGGGGGTGGGGGGGTCTCCTGTGCAGGTGCCTGACCCCCCCCCCCGCCCCCCCCCCGCTCCCTTTTCATGGCACCGCCTCAGACTTCAGTTCAGGCTCTGCTTCCTCGGCTCAGCGAGGAGGCTGTCATGCTGGCCCCAGTTCCTCCTCCCATGCCGTGGCCTGGAAAGCGGCGGAAGGCGGCAGAGGCCGTGATTGCGGAGTTGTTTCAGTGTTTCCTTTTTCTCAGGTTCACAGACCTGCGCTGAGACTCGGTGTCTGAAACAGTTATTTCACACGCTTTCTGGTTTCATTTCTATTGCTGCATTTGTAGTCTGATGGCATTCATTTTGTCACGGACAGAAGCGGAAGTCCTCAGGCACCTTCGACTTATTTTTAACCTGAAGTACTTTCCGTCTTGGTTCCATGGTCTAGGTTTGGACTGTAGGCTTAGAGGTTAATTACGATGGCTGCACGGGAGAGGCAGAGTCCGGGAGCCGTGGCAGGTCGGGGCATGTTGATGGTTTATGAGTCCTGAAGGTGAAACGCGGGGTTGAAACTGAAATCGGCAGGAGGAGGAGGTCAGCGTGGGGCGAGGGCGTTTACTGAGGAAATGAGGCTTGAGTTGAGACTTGAAGGATGAGTGAGAGTCAGCCTGGTGTTTAGAGGGGTGTGTGGCGTTTCGTGCCAGAGGAGATGCAAGGGCAGAGGCCGGGGAGTGTGAGATAGCATGGTGTGTGAGTGCGTGCGGTATGTGTGTCCGGATATTGTTGTGAGCACCTTAATAGCGTTGCCTTAGAAAACGGGAGGGGAGTGAGCGGAAGTGAAACTAAGAGTTGGCAGAACCTTGTAAATGAGCAGGTGGCTTCTTCTGTAGGGACAGTGTCTACTTGGGTTCAGTTGCGTTTATGAGAAAATCTCTAAACTTTCATTGGTTAAACAAATAGTTAATATTTCTTTCATAAGGAGGAAACCAGGTGGCATTCTAGGGTCAGTGTGGTTTTCTGGGATCGACATCCCCTGGCCTGCTCCCCCGTCACCTTTCCGACAGTGTCTGTCAGTCCAGATAATAGTAGGAAAGAGGCCACCATCTCTTCCTTAACTTCCAGAAAGTCTCACGGATGCTTTCACTCTGGTCCCATCGGACACTGTATTACGGCCTTCGCTTCCCAGCAAGCGGGGCGCAGTCTGTCCCCAGCTGAAGTTGGGGTCCATGGCCGGGAAAGAGGAGGGGCCGCAGGGGAGGCGCACCGTGGTCAGTGTGGCCTCCTTCTGTCCCGAAGGTGTTCACGGTGGGGGTTGGGGGGCAGAGGGAGCCGGAAAGACTGGAGGCCGGGAGACTGATCCGGTCCTTCCAGGTGTCGGGGTGAGACGTGAGAAGATTGGGCCTAGGTTGCTGCTTTTTAAGAACAGAGAGGAGGGCGTGTGCATCAGCTGGCCCTCTTGGGTGCAGGTCACAGAAGCCAGACCTAGACTGGCCTGCACCGTTTATTTGGACCGCAGAGTCTCCTGGGCATCTAGGGGTGCAGTTGGGCTCCAGGAATAGCGGGAGTTAAAGTCACAGATGCTTCATCTAGGGGTGCAGTTGGGCTCCAGGAATAGCGGCAGTTAAAGTCACAGATGCTTCATCTAGGGGTGCAGTTGGGCTGCAGGAATAGCGGGAGTTAAAGTCACAGATGCTTCATCTAGGGGTGCAGTTGGGCTGCAGGAATAGCGGCAGTTAAAGTCACAGATGCTTCTGTGAGTTTTCTTCTAATTGGGTTACCATGTGACCTGGGCAGGTAACTTATTTGGGGAGCTCTTCTTATCTGTAAAACCAAATTAGTATTTCCTGTCGGGCTTTTTAAGGAGTCAGCATGATAGTAATATGTGAAAATACTGGTTATGGTACTCAGCGTGGAAGAGATGATTGATACATCTGTTGAAAACGAAACCCCAAACCTGGCATAGTGTTTAACACATAGGGGATGCTGCTAAATACCACTTCATTGATCGAATAATCCGTTATTTAAACCTAGCGAGTGCTTTTCCAGCCTGGATGTTAACTGAGATCTCTGCATCTTCAGATCTACAGGAATCTTATGTTTGACACTTGGAGGCAAGCTCTCGTGTAGTTGGGTGTTGTTCCTTTGTTCTAGTTACGCAGAGATGTCAGTACTGCTTGATGCTGGCAGGGTCTGCAGCTCTGTGGTGACATGAGTTCTTTATCCAGCAGTTTTGAGCTTTGTGTTTTGCTTTCCCTTAGCTTGGTAATAAACTGCTAAAAACATAGAAATGATTTTATTGGGGCTTTGAAGTTTATTCCTAAAGAAAGAGTTTACATGTTCTCTCTTCAAATTTTTCGGTGTAAATTTTTAAACGGGGAGTATAGTGTATGAATTTTCTCTAGGAAGCTGATTTTCTGCCATTTAACAGCACAAAATTTTTATATGAAAGTGTGCAAATTTGAGATTTTACTTATATGCTAAAAATTCGTAGAGCTCTGAAGATGAGTGGGTTGAGGCTGTTCCATCCCAGACCCCTGGCAAGGAAAAAGCCTGGAAACGGCAAAGTGAAAAGTCAGAAAAAGAAGATAACAACCAAGGTATTCAGGTAAGCCACCCAGTTTTAAACAAAGATGTGTGAGCTTATAAGAGTAGATGAATATTAAGTGAACGATGGTTGTAATTTCTTATGTAGAAAAACTAGATTTTGAAAACAGTAGACCTTCTGAACGATTTTGGCAGCAGTAATGCTTCCGAGCCTTTAGGCCCCCTCTGCGTCTGTGGGAAGGTGGGAAGGTGCTGCTTGTCTGCCCGGGTGCTGTGGAAGGCGTCCGCCCTCGGGCTCCTGATGGGGAGGCGGGACTGCCCCACCGTTACCCGTACCCGCCCTTCCGCAGTGCGTGGGGTTCAGGCGTGGCTTTCCCCTCCTCCTCCGCATGCCGTACTTTTTGCGGCAAGCGTGTAGTTTGACGGCTCCCAGATTTTGGGTTACAGCGCATGTGCCTGGGGAATAATGCAGTTTGTACACGATCAGCCACAGGGAAGACAGAAAGCTGAAAGGGAACTAACGTCTGAGTGGCTGTTGAGTGTCAGGCTCTGGTCTGGATGCCTGAAACCTCTTTTTTTGTTACCCCTTAAAACAGTCCTGGAAAGTAGGGATTTTATTTCATTTTATAGGGGAGAGAATAAGACTGAGACTAAGAAACAAGTTGGATAGTCATGTAGGATTAAACCAAGGTTTGGGTGCCTCTTATTATTAAGTGTTTTGTGTTGTTTGATTTTCGATCAAAATGACTTTTTTTTTTTTAACAGAGGGATGAATGGATGACTGTTGATTTTATGTCTGTAAAAACTGTGTCGCCATCATCACTCAGAGCTGAAAAGGAAACTGTAAAGAAAATGGAGCAAGAGAAAGCCCAAGCACTTGAACAGGTAAGATATCGAAGATAGTTTAACTTCCTAATTTGCCTTAATAAACTGATAAGACATTTATACACATGCAGTTTTACTTGTAAGATATTATTTGTTTGCGGTATTTCATAAAAATCAGTAGGAACAGCCTTGAAATACAAGTTCCTTTAAAATAAGTTTCCTGTAGGAAGTCAGTTTAAAAACATACTTGACTTACTAATCAAAGGCACAGCTAATTGATTGGGTTTGGTTCACGGCCTGGATCCGTAAGGGCCTGCACTGTGCTGCCTGGGTGGTCTGGAGCTCGTTAAGGGAAGGGTTTATTTGACAGTGGTCCTCAGGCGGTAGGGCCCGGAGTGCTTGGCGGCACCAGGCACCGGTCCTTTCGGGAGGACCACGCTGTCAGCTCGCACGGCCTAAGCTCCCAGGAGTAGTTCTGGGCAGCGTGTGCCCATCATCTGCAGCCGTGAGGTCATGGGAACACCAGGGTGGTCCAGGGTAAGAGCCATCCCAAACGATGACCTGCAGGACCGGACCCGTAAACCTTTATCGGTTAGACCGTTGAGTAGTTTTGTACGGTCACGGGTGCAGAAAATAGGAATGAAACATTACTCAGAAGGCAGATTTGACAAAGGGCAAATAGGAACTTAAAGAGATGAAAATTATTACGGTTGAGATTTGAAAATCGATAGATCGTTGAACGACAGAGTGAGTCCAGCCGGAGGGAATTAGTGATGCAGACGAGGAAGAATTTACCTCGGGCGAAGCACAGAGGGACTAAGGAAGGAAAACGTGGAAGGGTGATCGGAAGAGTCCTGGGGTCAGTGTTGTTTCTGCTTCTATTTCCTGCAGTTTAATTTTAATTCTGAAAATGTGGGTGTGGCTAATAGCATTGGCTTGTAATTCAGCAGCTCTCCATATGGAACATTGGAAGCCTAGGGGTTTGGGGGTCTCTCAACAGGTTCTGTAAAACGTCCTTGTCTCTGAGTTAGACCTGAGGGAGCTGAGACTCACTGTGCTAAAGGGAAAAGGAAAAGTGCGGCAGAAGGGTGGTCGGTGGGCAGCGGAGGGGGGGGTGTCCGAGGTTGTTCTCACCTGCTGCCCCGTAAACAGGGCTCTGCTGCGTGCGGGCCTTGACCGCCTGCTGTGTGAGCCCTTCTTGACGTGCCTTTCGTTGTGCTGCCGTCAGGCCTGTTCTCCACATCGAACGGTGGGACATAGTGATCTCGTGAATGAGCATCTTTAATGGGTGAAAGGGTGATTAATTTTTCTTAGAAATACTTTCAGTAAAACTGCTTTTGCTTCCTAAGAATCTGATACTTCTGTGCTTATCGTAGCAACTTCCCAGCTTGAATCTCAGGCTTTCTAAACTAATGTATCTTTTCTGATTTAATTAAGTCAGCATCTGATGATTTACTCGTTCGTTCGCTCTGCGGTTCTTGTCTTTTGCATCTGTATCTTTTTCATTCCTGTTGCTGCGGCTCTAGTTTGAATGGCACTTCTTGGGTGTCTGTGTTCCCTCTCTGAGCCTCACTTACCTCGTGCCTGCTGGAGTTGAGTTAATCACGTGTATCGAACTGAGGACAGTCCCTGGAACTCAGAACCACTTAACGTTAAATGTTATGGTTCAAGCCCTAATTTACTCTTACCTGGGCGGTTACAGTCACCTCTTTGTTTTCCAGCATCCTGCAACTGATGTCAGGTGGCTTTCAGCTGTCCTGTTTTTGATCTTCTTTTTCCTAGATAAGTCCCTTTAACATTTCATATAATAAGGGCTTGGTGATGATGAACTCCTTGAACTTGACCTTATCTGAGAAGCACTTTGTCTGCCCTTCCATTCTAAATGACAGCTTTGCTGGATAGAGCAATCTTGGATGTGGGTCCTTGACTTTCATGACTTGGAATAATTCTTTCCAGCCCCTTCTTGCCTATAAAGTCTCTTTTGAGAAATCAGCTGACAGTCTGATGGGAACTCCTTTGTAGGTGACTGTGCCCTTATCCCTTGCTGCTTTTAGAATTCTCTCCTTCATTTTAATCTTGGGTAATGTAATGATGATGTGCCTTGATGTGTTCTTCCTTGGGTCCACCTTCTTTGGGACTCTCTGAGCTTCCTGGACTTCCTGGAAGTCTATTTCCTTTGCCAGATTGGGGAAGTTGTCCTTCATTATTTGTTCAAATAAGTTTTCTACTCATTGTTCTTCCTCTTCCCCTTCTGGTACTCCTATAATTCGGATGTTGGGACATTTAAAGATGTCCTGGAGGTTCCTAAGCCTCTCCTCATTTTTTTTGAATTCTTGTTTCTTCCTTCTTTTCTGTTTGGTTATTTCTTTCTTCCTTCTGGTCCACTCCATTGATTTGAGTCCCAGTTCTCCTCTCATCACTGTTGGTTCCCTGTGCGTTTTCCTTTATTTCACTTATTGTAGCCTTCATTTGTTCAACTAATTTGCGAGCAAAATCAACCAATTCTGTGAGCATCCTGATAATCAGTGTTTTGAACTGTGCTTCTGATAGGTTGACCACCTCCTGGTTGCTCAGATGAATTAGCTCTGGGGCCCGGTCTGTTCTCCTGTTTGAACCATCCTTGGTTGTGTTTTTTTTGTTTTGGTCTGGTTGCAGCTGTTACGTAGTGAGGGGCGGAGCCTTAGGTGTTCACCGGGGCGGGGCAGCCCAGTTGCTGGGCTGCTCCCACATTTCTTACTGTATTTTTTAAAAAACTTTTTCAGGGCCTGGATTGGAAAAGAAAGTGCAGCATGTGTTATTTCGCTTTAAAGGCTCCCCTGCAGCTGCCTGCAGCTGCAGCCCACACACGTTAGGTCGGCCCCTCCCTTAGGCGACCGTGCCTCAGCCAGAGCAGGCTAATTGCTTTCCTTCCCAGTTCTCTGGAACTTTCTGTCTCTGAACTTTTGTTCACCTGTTTTTTCTAGTGAATTCCTTCTCTGTGTCTGCACCCTCTTTATCCTTCCAGGCCTGACGTGGTATATACGATGAAATTCTCCGTTTCCTTTGACTGAAATAAGTTTCTTCCTTTTTGTTTTGATAGCACTTTATTTTTCCTTTCCTATGTAGTATTTGCAGTTTTCTGTAAAGCACTGCAATTTAAAAGCTTTAATCCTATTACAGGATTATAATTCCCTTACGAGATTATACAGTTTTTTTTTTTTAATTAAATTTTATTTTAATTGTTGTTCTTATACAGTCTTCTGTTTTCTACTCCCATCCCGTCCCTCCGCCCCAGCCCTCCCCAGAGATTATACAGTTTTGAGAAACCGTTTTGTTTCTATTGGTGGCTTCCTTAGCGGCTAGTATGGACCTCTGCATGTGGTGCTGGTTTTAAACTATTTTGTGCACTTGAAGTTGTAGGAGATTGATTGTTGTTTACCCCATGGTTTGCCTTGTTGCTGCCTGGATTTAGGTCTGAAGTTCATAATCTGTAACTTCTGATTTTTGCTTCGGTAAGAATTCCAGTTGTTGTGTGCAGGAGTGAGCCACTGGGAGCAGTGACTGAGGCGAGCAGTTTTCAGATACCCTCACGCCAGTCTGCGTGTGTGGTCCTTGCGTGTCATCCTACTCCTAACACATGATAAATACTTGGTTTGAGGGACACATGGCCCGAGCCTCCCTACCCAATGTTGATTCCTGCAGTGGGAGGGGGCACAGAGTGGGAATCATGGGGGGGGTCTAAAATGATGGCCCCTAACGGAAGCTTCGTAGGAAGCATGTTGCTTTATGTCTCTTCTTGATTTTGAGGAGATAATTTCTTTTGTTTTCTGTGCTGTTGTTTTTCAAAATGTGGGTCATGAACTTAATTTATTGAAATCAGTATTTAAAAATATAAGCTATCAGCATGTGTTTTATGCAGTAAAGATACATTTTGTTTCCTCAGTTTTGGGGACAGACACACATGCACACACACAATCTCTCTTTGGGTCAAGGTCACGAAAAAGTTTGAAAACTGGTGCTCAAGGTCCTGTCTGGGTTCTCTGGGCCTCTTAGGCCCACATTGTGATGTACATGAACTGTAGGCCTGTAGCGCAAGCCCGTAGAACGGGTCTGTATTGTTGAGGAGATGGGTACGAACTTTCCAGTCTTGTCTTTACAGGCAAGAGGTCACCCCGGCCCAGTGCTTGGCCCTGCGCGGTAACGGCTTCGTTCTCCTGTTCCGGCAGGAGCACCTTCAGCGTTGACCTTGCAGGAAGTGTGAACTAAGGACTGTCCCTTCCTGCTGGCACATGGAGCCCAGTGGCCTGTGGCTTCTGCTCGTTACTTCTTCGCATTTCTGTTCTGTTCTGGGCCACGGAACTGTGTATCTTTTTTTGAACCGAAGTATGTTTTGTATTTTGTGTATCTTTTCTGATTGTCTGAGCAGGGGCTTGTGATGATTGGAACTTTAATGAGCCATTTTGACTGGAAGGCCTGAGAGCGTTGTAGAGATTGATTGGTGTTGGTATGTTTTATTTGTGTTTCACCGTTTAGTCGCTGCATAGTCTTTCACTGTCTGTGACATACTGTAAATGTTTATTCCTTAGGGAATCTGTAACATCTACGTTGTTTGCCGTTTTTCCTTGTTACAAATAGTGCTAAATGAAGGTCCTTACATGCAGGGTGGGCAAAAGTAGGTTTTACAGTTGTTAGTAAGTGAAGCAAACACAGAGTTTATTCTTATTTATTTACTTACTGCGTTTTCCACGTGAACAACTGTGAACCTACTTTTGCCCCACTCTGTAGTTTTTCTCGTGCACACGTGTGCAAATCTCCACTGTGGCTATCTAGAAGTAAATTGCTGCTATACGGTACGCATCTGTCTTGCTAATATTTTGAACGAGATTGTGGCCATCCAGACTGCTCAAACGATGTAGGTTCTTTGACCTTACTAAGTGTTTGCATCGCCGAGCGTGAACATCTCTGTCCTGCTAATGGATGGGTGAGAAATGGTATTGTATTGTTTTTATGTATATCCGTCTGATTTCTAGGAGAGAGGTTTCTGTTTGTTTTTGGTCAGTCAGATTTCTTGTACTATGAACTGTTTATGTTCTTTTGCTTATTTTTCTTCGGTTTTCTTTTGCTGACTGAGTTGTAGTAATTCTTTATCTACTCGGTTATTTTTCATTGGTGTACTTTTACATAGTGTCTCATAATTTGTCTAGCCTGTCACCAGTTGTCCTCCTCAGTGTGTATTGCCAGCCTTTTTTATCCTGTTGAGTATCTGATGTGTGTCTCTGAGGGTCTAGGTAAGACCACTGGAAGAAATTCCTTGATTTTAAATACTGTGAGATATTGTAGGAGAGGTGACGGAATCTTCTTTAGTACAAAAGAAATCAACTCCTATGGTTTTGCTTATCCCTCTAAGTCAAGCTTTAACTTAAATTTTGTCCTTTGAAGATGTACGTTTTTTGTCTCTCATTTTTCTTTTTGGTAGTGTAATTGATCGTATCATTGGAAACTAACATTTGACTCTTTCCATTCATCTAATTGCCATTATGAATTCTAATAATTGCCATTATTAGTTCTCACATTCCCTGACCTCCTAAAGCAAAGTTAGGAGCCCCTAGTATGTTGTTCCCTAGCATCCTTCATCTTCGTAGCACTTGGTGCATTGATGCTGCTTGACTGTCTGTGCCCTTTCTCTGGACCATAATGCCTCTCTTGGCCAGGACTGTGCCTGGCTTACTCGTTGTAGCCCCAGTGCCCAGCATAGGCTTGGGACACGGGAGGCACCTGACTTGTGACTAGGCTGCCATTCCTGATTTTTGCTACCATCTTCTGGCTGGATCCCTGCTACTAATCATTAAATTTTTTTTTTTTATTGATTGATTGATTTTTAGAGAGAAAGGAATAGGGTGGGGGAGGGAGGGGGTAAGGAAGGCAAGGGAAAGAGGGAGACAGAGAGAGAAACATTGATTTGTTGTTCCACTTATTTACGCTTTCATTGTTTGATTCCTGCGTGTGCTCTGAGTTGGGATCAAACCAGCAACCTTAGCTGTTGGGACAGTGCTGTAACCAACTAACCCACCCGGCCAGAGCCTCCTGCTTGTAACCTTGCTTTTCTTTACTCTCTGCTCTGAAACAGATTTGCTCTTGTGTAGTACAAAGCCAGTCTCTCTTATGGCTCACTGTTCCTCAGCATGGAACCTTCACAGCAGTTTAAAATGGTTTAAGTGGCCTAGTCGCTGGTTACAGTGCAACCTAACCTCTAACCACCGTTTGCTTATGCTGCCAGTTACTTTAAGTTCCCTGGAAGTGCTGTTCTCACTTATCTCGAGGGTTTTATGTGCGTGCTGTTGTTCCTTTTACCTGGAGCACCTCTGTGCCTTTTCCCTCCACAGAAGAAAATTTGGCTAATTTCTGCGCATTCTTAGGTCTAAGACTGCACTGTTGCTTACTTTAGAAAGCCTTTAACCCTTCGATGTGAGAGGAGTTTGAATTACGGGTGGCTTCAGCACCCTCTGCTTTAAAAAGCCGTTGACTTGTTTGTTGCCTGCATGCGTGCAAGCTGGCGAGCACAGAGTTACGCATACTGATTGTTCCATCTTCTGCGCCCGGCACTGGTTCTGAGTCATTGGATAGCCATTTAATGGAAGCATTGGGTGAACGTTATTTAAACACCGTTTCCTGAAAGTTGCAAAAGAGTGTCTTAAGAATGTTTTAACTATTTGTGCAAGGTTACAACTGTTAACTGTGCCTTAGATACGTTATTTACTAATGCATTTTATGGTGGGATTATTTTCAAATTTCAACTTCTGAACATGTTTTGTTCAAGTCCAGGCTGCGGGAAAGAGAACTGAATCCATACTGGAAGGACGGTGGGACGGGGCTCCCGCCGGCGGACTGCAGTGCGTCGTCAGCTGCTAAAGGTATCTCCGCGGCTTTGTCGCAGCCACGCAGGCGGTGCTTGTAAGTGGGCATTCTGAAGGCAGCGAGCGAGTTCGTGGGTGCATTGCCGAGATGCGTTCTCAGTTTCAAAAATGCCTAGGAATCCACGTCAGATTCTGGACGTCATAAATCTAAATTGCATCACTGGTCATATTAATATTTCTGTTTGATGCTGTAATTTTGATCGAGTTCGTGATCATTTTTGTATTTTCAGAGCAGCTCTTCAGTGTATTGATTATCTGATGTGAAATTTGTACGGTTTCCTGCTGTGAGCATCTGTGGATCATTACTAAGCGTTCGGTTTCCGTATAACAAGCAATGATAAGGTGCTTGCAGTCTTTTTGAGGCCTTATTTAAAGTATTAGTAATTGGGAGAATGATACATTCGGGAGCAAACTAATTATGTTTTTATATTAATGATTTTAAATTTGAGCTTTTATTTTGAATGGATTAATACAGAGTACGATTCTGTGAGGAAATAATAATGCTTTCGGGTGTTACATTCTATAACAAAACATAAAAAGTATTAAGTCTGAAATGTCATGAAGTAATGTATAAACATTAAAGATGTGATTTCATATATATCAGAAATTTTTACTTTTTCAGCATTTGCACTAGTTTGTGTTGACCTTAGTTAAGATAGTGCTATGGTGCTGTTATCTTCCAGCAGGTGGAAACAAATGTTTGTGTCACATAATCCTACTCGATACAGTAACTTTAAAAAAAACCTTATATGCCAATTGTTACATTGATATAAAATCAACTAAAAGTTTATTTAACTACAGTTAAGCTAGTGCACAGATAATATTATTGTAAGTCATGATAGTATTTTTTCATCTTAGTAATTTACTAGAATATTTTTTGCTTTTTATACATAGTTTATTTTTATTTTGGTCATTTAAAATTGTTTTGTTTTTTTTTAAGATTTTATTTATTTATTTATTTATTTATTTTTAGAGAGAGGGGAAGGGAGGGAGAAAGAAAGGGAGAGAAACATCAGTGTGTGGTTGTCTTTACACACGCTCCCTCCTGGGGACCTGGCCCGCAACCCAGGCCTATGCCCTGACTGGGAATCAAACTGGCGACTGTTTGGTTTGCAGGCTGGCACTCAATCTACAAGCCACACCAGCCAGGGCTAAATTCTTATGTATTTTATGTATACATTCTCTAGAGCCATCTTACAGGTTTTTAAAAAATGTACAGTTTTTTCTTTAGTAGTTTACTAAAGGCATTAGCAATAATAGCATTTTCTTTATTGCCTTTCAGCGTGGGTAGAAATCTCTCTGTTGGTCATATAATAGTAACTGTAGTCTTACAAAGATCCCTTTAAAACACTGTTTTCAGAAACTTAGACACAAAAGTTTGGGGAGTGGTAAGTTGGCTCAGTAACCATTACCATGTAGGGCTGATTTGATGGTCCAGGCGTATGTCACCAGTATTGTCAGGACAGTCAGTGGGTGCATCTACGGGAACACGTTGAATTGACAAAACCAATCTTTGGGTGTTCGCAGTCAGCAGCTTCTTAACTTCACTGAGTGCAGAAGACCCAAAGTTCTGCCTTAGGTAGGGTCTTTCAGTGGGATGAAAGACACTAGTGGGAAGATGACCTTTCATAAAGCTTTTTTTTTTTAAATTACTTTAGTGTTGTTCAGTTACAGTTGTCTGCATTTTCTCCTGACCCCCAGCCAAGCCCACCTTCCTCTCTTGCTTCCACCTTCCTCCTTGGTTTTGTCCCTGTGTCCTTTATAGTAGTTTCTGAAAACCCTTCTCCCCAGTGTCCCCTCCCCTGCTCCCCTCTGGCTATTGTTAGATTGTTCTTAATTTCAGGGACTCTGGTTATATTTGTTTGCTTTTTTCTTTTGTTGATAATGTTCCAGTTAAAGGTGAGATCATATAGTATTTGTTCCTCACTGATGCAGACAGCAGCCCACAGCGTCCGCGTCATTATGGATGAAATGAGACATTCACAGGGACCACCGAGTCCAGTGGAGGAAAAGGGACAGCATGGCTTTTCTCTCAAGGGGGGAGCCAAAGCCTTGGCTCCTGCTGTGACCGACCTCTATTGGGTCCCCCCACATTACATGAAGGTCCTCATTTACTAGGCACAGGTTCGCTTTACGTGGTTACCTTTTACAGACAGCCAAGGAGCCGATACTGCTAATCACATCACAGAAGAAGGATATTTGCAAATGAAAAAGAGAAAAGTGGTCAAACCGGTTACACTCATCCTTGCAAGGTTTAGCATGGGTTTTAGGAAGTTACAGTAAGCACTTCCTGCCTCAATTCGGGGTGAGGGAGTTTTAGCAAAAGCAAGACTCAAAGCGGCCTAGGCACATAGCAGGCCTGATTCCCCATGGGAGAACCTATCTGTCCGTGGGTGTGGGTCCTGGGCATCTCTGAGTGGGAGCTGGGCCCACACCATGCAGAACGGTCTCCTACACCTCACCACCTGGCATATTTTGCTTACCATACTACTCTCCAGGTCCATCCATGCTGTCGCGAAGGGTAGGAGCCCCTTCTTTCTCTCTGCTGCATAGAATTCCATTGTGTAAATGTGCCATAGTTTTTGATCCACTCATTTACTGATGGGCACCTGGGTTGCTTCCAGCACTTGGCTATTGTAAATTGTGCTGCTATGAACATTGGGGTGCATAGGTTCTTTTGGATTGGTGTTTCAGGGTTCTTAGGGTGTAATCCTAGCAGTGGGATTGCTGGGTCAAAAAGTAGATCCATTTTTAGTTTTCTGAGGAAATTCCATACTATTTTCCACAGTGGTTGTACTAGTCTGCAGTCCCACCAACAGTGCACTAGGGTCCCCTTTTCCCCACAACCTCTCCAACACTTGTTGTTTGTTGCTTTGTTTATGATGGCCATTCTGACTGGTGTGAAGTGGTATCTCATTGTGGTTTTAATTTGCATCTCTCTGATGGCTAGTGATGCTGAGCATCCTTTCATGTGTCTCTGGATCCTCTGTATGTCCTCCTTGGAGAAGTGTCTGTTCAAGTCCCTTGCCTATTTTTTAATTGGGTTGCTTGTTTTCTTAGAGTGGAGTCGTGTAAGTTCCTTATATATTTTGGAGATCAAACCCTTCTCTGAGGTATCAATGGCAAATGTTTTCCCATACAGTTGTTCTTGTTTTATTTTAATACTGTTTTCTTTAGCCGCGCAGAAGCTTTTTATTTTGATGAGGTCCCATTTGTTTATTCTTTCCTTTATGTCCCCTGCTTTAGGGGACATACCCGTGAAAATGTTGCTGCGTGGAGTATCTGAGATTTTCCTGCCGATGTTCTTCTCTAGGACTTTTATGGTGTCATGGCTTATATTTAAGTCTTTTAAAGAGCCATTCTTTCGTCCCCTTCATCACATGCTTTCACCATTTCCCTTTACCACGCTATGTTTTCTTAGAAAAGAAAAAGGACAGAAAGCTGATGTCCGTCAGAGGCCCAGACCCGGAAGTTGAAACTAGTTTGAGGAGTGATCTGCACGTCTTACCGCGTGCGCTGATGGTGCTGTCTTTCTGTTTAGAGCAGTGGTAGAGCTGCAGTAGTTAGGCTCCTGAGAGCATTGCAGGTGTAGTGCCGAGGTGCGGAAAGGTGACATGCTGTTGCAGTTTAGGACTCAGACTTTGGGGACAGGGTACTTGGGGTTTGCGTTGCCACTTACTCGCCGCGCGGTTCTGGGAAAGCGTCCTGATCTGTCCGAGTCCAGTTCACTCGTCTGTAACGGGGACTGACGATAGTGCCTGCCGTCCGGTTGTTGTGAGGATCGAATGCGGAGATCTGTTAGCGCAGCGTCTGGAGCACAGTAAGTACTTAACAATGATGGTGATGTCAGCACTTCCCGTATGATTGGATGTTCTGGGAAGATTTTGTCAGTTTTTTGGTAGTGATAGAGGTGTTGTATTTTTAAATAATTAATTCATTAATCTTAGGTTGCCTTTATTTAGACAAAATTAAGTGGAAAAGAAGTAAACTTCTTAGCATCCATTCAAAATTATTTCAAATTGTATTTCAGTAATGGGAATGTTTGTACCTTTTAAAGTATACATGGCACACTGATATACCAGCTTATCTTCATAGCAACCGTGTGAAGATAGTCAAGTAGACACTGGTGTCCTAACTTTGTAGCTGAGGAAACTAAGGCTTAGAGTGGCCAGGTAGCCATGTGCTTACAGTCATGTAACACTAGAGCCCGGGTTTTCTGATTCCAGTCCAGGGTTAGTCAGTCTAGATCCTTCCTGAGAAGACTATGTTTGTTACCATGCAGTTACTAAATACTTGCTCACAAAACTCTTTCATGCTTCTGTTATTTTTTAGATTCTGTTCCCTCTATTTTTTGGAAGGTCTTTTAGAATCTTGAGTTGGAAGAAGTTTCAAAGGTGGTTTAAATCTGCTGTCTCATATTGTACATAAACAAAGATTCAAAGAAGTCAATGACTTGCTCAAGATCTTTGAACTATTGTAGCAGCAGCAAGACTAAAAATCTAGGTTTCTGAATCTTTAAGTTTATTGCTACAGTTATATTCTCCTGTCTTCTGAGAATGGTGGGGGTGCAGCACTGATTCGTCTCGTTGTGTATGGTCTGTAACAGTGAAACTTAACTACGATGGAAGCGTACTTTTTTCGGTCTCTTAATTTTTGACTTAAAAAATAATTATAAATACAGGTATATATTAAGTGTTGCATACCAATGAATTTCTTACAATTATGCGATATATGTTTATCTCGGCACAGAGGATTGGGGCTATGTTTCATTCATGTTTTTACCCCCTACTGTGCGTAACAAATTTTCATATTCATAGTAGATTTCACTAAATATTTGTTGAATTGAATTTCATGATTACTGGTGCTGCAAATTGGTATATTTATTTGCTTTTTAAATATTAAATCTGGTGATTTGTTAAAAATACTGTATTTTTTCCATCTCTAATAAAATTAGTAAGGCTATTGAAATAGAATGAATATAAATTGACTGAAGGTGACATTATTATATAAATACTTCTAAAATTGTGGATTTGACTCATGACTGAATTGACTGAGAATTTTTATTCTTGCTAGATTTTCATAATAGTTGTCAACACAGTGATTTTAAAACGGTCTTACTTTTTCTGTTTTTTTTCTCTGAACTGTTATGTATTCATGATCATTCAGGAAATTTTTACCATGCCCATTATCATTTTATCAGTTTTACAAATAAGTGTTTAGAATAAAAAATTTAATTACATAGTTGGGACATTGGCATAAGTATTAATTATAAGAGGTTTCTCCCATCCCTGTAGAAATTGCAGATTTAGACTAACTTCCTCGAGTAGTTGCGTGTTAATTTTGAGCTCATAGACTAGAAAACAAGGAAAAAAAGAGCAAGAGTAGAATAAAAAGGTAATCATTGCGTTCCCTAGAGATGTAGGTTTTGAAGTACGAAGTATTGTCGACCTGTGCGGAAAGACCCATTGTCTTAGAGCAGATTGCTTAGTAAAGATAAACTCAGATTTGGATGATGGACTAGAATTTGAGGGCTGAAAAGCATGTCTTTTCAAGTAACCGTTTTATTGATGTTTAACACTTTTACAGAAGAGTACACAACTCGTAAGTACGGTGACTGATCATTTTCACAGAGTGAAAGCGTCTGTATTTTTGGTGCGCACAGTTTGGGAAGCAGAGCGTTATTAGCATCCCCAACTCCCTGTGTCCTTCTGGTCCCCATGCTCTTGCCAGAAGGGTCACTGCTGCTCCGGTTTCTGGCACCACCGAGCAGTTTTCCCTGGAATCATGCACCGGGCCCTCTTCCGTTTCCTGCTGCTTTGTCCACGTTTCCAGATTCATCCACATTCGTGTAATTGTACTCCCTCACTCTCATTGCTGCATAGCAGTCTTTTTAGAAATATGATTTATAGTACATACCCATTTGACTAATGGTAAACATTTGGGCTGTTTTCTAGGCTGGTGGGATTACCACAGGTTTTTAATGAAGGTTCTTATATGTCTTTTGGGGTCTGTGCGTGTGTATTTTCACTGGTTATAGAACCGGGATGATGTAAAGTAGTCCTGTATTTGTACGAGGAATTCAGGAACAGAATTTCCCCTTAAATAATTGATTACATTTTTCTCTGTGCTCATCAGAAGTGTGGTGCTTATGGAAGGAAATACAAGTGACTTAATAAAGTTTGTTGCAGGTGTTCAGGTTTTCGTAGTTGGTAATCCTGGCTCACTGAGAATGATTTGAGTTAATATGCAGTTAAGCATTGTCTGTACTTTCCTATTTCTTTTTGTGATGCATGGAGGTAGTTTCTCCGCGGCCCCCCCCCCCCGACCCCATGTGTGTGCCTTTGTTCCTTATTTGTTTCTGGGAATGTCCTGCCTGCTCTTACCTTTGTTTGAACAATCCCAACTCATTTTTTTGAGCCTGGTTTGTGAAATTGTTTCTTACCTTTCCTTTAGAAATAATCCTCCCTTTTCAGATTTTTCTGTAGTTATATCTTTTTTATAATATTTGGCCAATATTATCTCTGTTGTTATTACTTATATCCTTTTGTCTTCATTCTTTTAGATTGCAGTTTTTTGAGGATAGTTTTATTTATTTTTTTCTTTCTCGTAGTCACAAACTGTGGCAGACTCTTCTGCGTGGCATGGGCCCATCTCCCACTCGGAGATGCACAGGACCCACGCCCACAGATAGGTCCCCTTGTGGGGAATCAGATTTACAATATACTTAGGCTATTTGGAGACTTGCTCTTTGCTGAAACCCCCTCACCCTGCAAGTACCTTGCAGGCCCAGTGTAACCGGCTGCCTATTCATTTGCTAATGTCCTTCTTCTGTGAGTAATGAGGGGCATTGGCTCCTTTGTTGTAACCGGGATAGTGAAGGAGAACCATCTTGGAATGTGAGAGGAGATATAGAATAAAGGCCTGTCATGGGGGAGGCCACGGCTTTTGCTCCCCTTGAGAGAAAAGCCATGCTGTTGTCCTCATTCCTCCACCAGACTCGGTGGTCCATGTGCATGTTTTAATTCATCCATAAGGACGCAGACACTGCTGGCCGGTGTCCACCTCAACAAACCTCTGTACTTTGTAGATGCAGGCACTCAAATATATGTTAAATTTCAAATACACTTACGCCTTTTGTGTTCAAGAAGAATATTCAATTTTATACTTCAGAAGTGATTTTATAAGCAATAAATATTAATGCTGTTACACAACGTGAAAAGAGTAACTGACATTTATGTTGAAATTTAGTGTCGGTGATAGAAGACGGTGGGTTAAGCTGGCTGAGGAAGTCGTACCAAAGGATGAAGGAACAGGCTGAGAGGCAAAACAGAAACCTGGAAGACATTGTAGCTGAAAGATACGGGGTGAGTGTTCATATTAAGGAGATCATGTGCTATTCTCAGAGTTATGTGGAAAATGGTGACCTTTTTTAGAATTGTTTTTTAAATGAAGTATGTTTAACTTTGTCAGTGTTTTCTACCATGAAATACTTTTTCATCAATATGTTACTAACTTTTTTTAAAGATTTTATTTATATACTTTTTTAGAGAGGGGTAGGGAGGGAGGAAGAGAGAGAAACATCAGTGTGTGGTGGCCTCTCATGCGCCCCCTACTGGGGACCTGGCCTGCAAGCCAGGCCTGTGCCCTGACTGGGAATCGAACCTAGTACCCTTTGGTTCCCAGGCTGGTGCTCAATCTATTGAGTCACACCAGCCAGGGCTGGAGTATTTTTTCATATATTTTGTGGCCATTCATATTTTTAAGTGAATTGATTATGGATAGTTTTTACCCATTTTTTTCTTTGGGATATTGATTTATTTAAGACCTTTTAATAAATCTCTATTTCTTCCTCTTAGTTTCGTTTTAAATAATAATATTTAACAAATATTTATTCATTGATTACTATGTGTACAACTATACAGATAAATCAGAGGTGGTCCCGGACTTCTAAGATTTGAAGTTCATGTTCTCGTAAGGGAAGGAGATATTTATAAATGACTTTCAACACCAAGCCAACTGTAATAAGAATAGTCATAGAAGAGGAGAACTCTATCGGGGGTGTGGGGGGATGTGAGGGAGGAAGGATTATATTTGTTATGGGTAAGTTTATTTGTACCCTACAAAATACGTTAGGTTTTTCTTTCATGACTTAATAGTCTGATGTAATTCACTTATAGGTATTCTCCACCCCCAATTCATAAAAATGTGCATCTGCATTCACTTTATCTGTTCAGTTTTATTTTTTGTGCATTTATTTTTTCTGTAATGTATATTTGTATATGGTATGAGGTTGACTTCTAACTTTCCATAAGTCTTCAGATTGTTTATAATATATTGAATGAATTATTCTTTCCTAATTTGAAATGACAGATTTATTATATATTAAATTGTCCTTTATAAAAAAGGTCTATTCTTTTACTCCCAAATCTATTCTATTAATTTTTCTGTTATTTACTGGAATTGATATCATACTGTTACAATTATTATAATTTTTAGTAACTGATGCAAATTGCAAATAATTAGTGAATATCTACTATGTAGTGGAGTCTTTTATTAGTCATTAAAAAATTAGTTTTTCATTCTTGTGTGTTTATGTATTTATTTATTTTGCTAAACTTAGAATCACTTTGTTAAGTTCAAGCTCAATAGAAACATTTTCCAAAATTCATTATAACCTTTCAACTCTTTTAGGCATTATGATTTGAGTTTAATTAAACATATAGATAAATTAAGGACAATTAATACCTTATTATGTAGAGTCATGTTATCCTGGAACACTAGATATTTTTCTATTTAAATTTTCATTTACACTGTTCAGTAAATTTCCCTGTGCAGTTTTTATGTGTGTGCCTTTAAGGATATTTTAAATATTTTTTCAGTTGTGTATTGAATCTTTTTTCCCTTGTATTTTCTGAGGTGCTGCTGGTGCTCGTCTGCCGGTATTCTGAACTCTAACATTTTAGGCCTCATTAACTCTCATTCTTCACTGGGTGCTCCGGGAGGGTAGTTGTACGCCACTGATTACTGCTTTTGGCTTTTCGTCTTCAGTATAACAATATTTGAACTTTCTTGACTTCTCTCTCAAGTAGAATTTCAGAACTTTGATAAAAACGCCGGAAGCTAGTTTTCTTGTTTTTCTGTGTTTAATTGATAACTTCCTGCACTTAAGCTGAAGGTAATCATCTTTAAAAAGTATGCATTCAGAGTTTAGTCAGAGATGCTTTTTTGTTTGGTTGCCTTTGTTTTTAAATTAGGAAAAGGTGACTAATTTTTATGAAATAACTTTATAGGTATCCTTTGAGATGATACATTTTTTCTTTTTTCTTGTTAATGAGATGAGTTGTATTGATAGATTTCCTAATGTTTGACCATTCTTTCATTCTTTGAATGAGTCCTATTTTAAAAATTTTATTTTTTATTACAGTTGACACTCAGTATTATATTAGCTGCAGGTACTTACGTAACTTACGAAATGATCCCCAGATAAGGCTGCTTGGCGACCCGGCACCGTGCACGCAGTCACTACAATATTACTGACTGTATTCTGCATGCTGTGCCTTCCATCCCTGGGATTACTTTTGTAACTGCTGACTTTTAATTCCTAACGCTTTCCCCTTTTTTACCCATCTGGCCACCATCAGTTTGTTCTCTGTATGTGAGTCTATTTGTGTGGGGGTTTTTTATTTGTTTATTTTGTTTTTAGATTCCACATATAAATGAAATCGTACGCCATTTGTCTTTCTCTTTCTGGCCTGTTTCACATGGCACAGTGCCCTCTAGGTCCGGTGATGTCACACGTGGTAAGATTTCATTCTCCTCTTTGGCCAGGACGTTTCCTTTGATCACTGAATTTATAAATACGGCCTTCAGGTACCTTTTAATGCTGTTCTTACTAAGTTTTGACAGTAGGAGTTACCGTGTTTATTATTGGATTTTGGCATTTTATGTGATTTCTTAATTCCGTAGAGCAGTTGGGAGTCATCAGAGAACGAGGCACTCTGACCTGGTAGTTGGGAACATTGGCTCTGTCGTCGTGTGGCCCCGAGTTCCAACGTCAGGTTTACGACGCTGTCGCTTGGTGACCTTTGCTTCACTTCTTTCCCATTTTAAAAGCACGGCTGTTAGTATCAGTCTCATCGAATTGTTGTGAGTGTTAATAGTTATTGGAGTGCTTTTCATATGCCCGGCACCGTTAAAATCTTTGGGTTAAATAAGTTAATTACTTATTTAACTTATAATAACTGGATGATTCTTTTGTTGATGAGGAAACTGAGGCAAACACAGGTTAAATAACTTAAACAAGATTACATGGTCAGCACACAGAATTGAACATGTGGAGCCTCCTAAGATTATGCAGATAATTAATAGAACAAGCATTGAACAAGTTGTGACAATTGCTGTTATTGTTGTCTGTATTTTGTCATATCTCACTGAGTCTAAGAAGCCACTGACTCCGACTGCCTACGAGGGGCTGCTTTCATTAGGAAAACATTTCCCCACCTCACTGTCATCATTTCTGTTCTATGTATGTTATCATTGAATTTAAGAAACAGTTAAATCTGTAATTAAATTTTTTTTTTTAAAGTGAAATGTATGGATTATCTCTGCCTAGTGTAAGGTAATAACTTCAGTATGTTTTGATTCCCCATCTCACCTGTTAGATTTTGTTGAAATTTAATTTGGAATTGTAATTCCAGTTTGTTATAAATTTAAAAATATACATGTTATTCTTGACAATTATATTAAACTTCTCAACTACCGGAACAATTATTTAGACTTACTCATTACATTTGCCATTTGGTTTGTAGCGTATCTTCCTTTTTTCAGTGATCTTTGCTCTAATTCATTTCTGGTTTGTCGTTCTGATCCTGAGTAATTTCCTCTGCCCCCTGCCCCCTAAATTAGTAAATGATTTGCTTTCTGACCTTTTGTCCATATCAGGGTAGGATAGTTTGATTGTGAATGGAATATAGATTTATTGCCTCAGAATTTTTTTTAAAAAATTGATGTTTATTCCATTATCTCACAGCATTTAGTATTGTAGATGAGAAGTTGTTAGCAGTCTTACTTTCTTTTCTTTGTAGGTAATGTGTTACTCATTTACCTATTCCCATCTGTTTGTATGCTCCTTATGTGAATTTTGAGACTCAGGAATTGGGGTTTTTAACGTATGAGTCTTTGTATGCTTCATTTTCTTCCCTCTCCTAAGGATACTGGGTGAGCCCTTTGGATCTGGAGAATTAGTTGGGGAAATTTTCTTACATTATTACATTTTGTTAGTGCTTTCTTCTCTCTTTGTTCTCTCTTTCTGGAAATACTGGTGCATTCATGTTAAATTATCTTAGATTAAGTGTCCATATTTCTTTTTCCGTATAACATGTCTATTTACCATCTTTTCCTAAGTATAGGGAATTCCTGGGCCAGGGTTGAATTCACCGATCCGTGTTCACTACTCCTGATTCGTCGACTCGCTGCATCTGCTTGTAGACACACAGTCTTTGTTCGCATGTCTTTCTTGCTCTGGGGCTCTGCTTTTTTCACGGGGTCTGTTAGGTTTTTAGCAATGTGCAGTAGCTCCTGCCTGAATCTCCGTGACGGTACGAATGATTTTAAATACTTAATTTACTGTTTCCTGTATTATGTGTTTTACTGGAGACTTCTTTTCACTTCCCAGATTTTTTTAATTGCGTGAATTTTCATTGATTAATCATATTTTCAAAAGTATTCATTTTGAGGTAGTATATTAGTTTGCTTGGGCTGCCTTAACAAAGTTCTACAGACTGAACGTCTTAAACAACAAAAAATTTATTTTCTCCCAGTTCAGGAGGGTGGAAGTCCGAGATCTAGGCGTCAGCAGCTTTGGTTTCTTCTGCGGCCTCTCTTTTTGGCTGCCTTCCCAAGGTGTTCTCACACGTTATTTTCTTTTCGTGCATCCAAATTTCTTTTCACAAGCACATCGGTCAGATTGGATTAGGGCCTAATTTAACAACCTCATTTTAACTTAGTCACCTCTTTTAGGGCTGTTTCTCAGTATGGTCGTGTTCCGAGGCACCGTGGGTTAGAACTGCAGCATACAACTTTGGTCCGGGGTGGGGGGGGGCCACTCTTCAGCCCAAAGCAGGTAGGACGATTGGCCCTTTTTTCCCTTTTGTTGGGTTTTTCTTCATTGTGCTGTAACAGTGCATCACGGCACAGAGTCATATGGGGTGTAAGTCACTGAACCTTTACAGTTTCACATATCTTCAATTTTTCTCCTTTTTAGTCAATGGAAATATTTCAGTCGAAATTAGAAGAAGCTGAAAAAACTGCATCCACCAAAGAAGACTGTAGACGAGAATGTTGGAGGAAGCCGGCCCATTCAGAGAGGGCGCAGAGCGGTCAAGAAAGTAGGAAGTCAGACTTGATGCAGTCTAGTAAAAGTTCAAGGGACAGACACAATTCAACGGGTATTCCTAGTAATGAAGATAAGTTCCGTGGTGACGAAAGAGGTGACAGATCTGGGTCTTCAGAAACCTATAGAAGAGACTTTAATTCAAGGCAAAATAAAGAGTTTTCTTCTCTTGCAAATTTGAGACCTAAATTTTTAAGACCCTCTGATGACGAAGAACTTCCATTTCACCGCAAGAGCAGAAATTTTGAACCATCGGGTTCGTCTTCAGCACTGGCTACTCAGGGTTCTGTGCATTGTGGTTTTCAAAAACCCACGGAGAACAGCGAAGAAGGTGTATCATCCCAGGTTCGATCTGAGGAGAAAGGAGAGAGGAAACAGTCTAATCAAAAGCTGTTAGAAACCTGCCGCAGTGTTGCCTATGGACACATTTCAGAAGGTGCGAGAGAAACGTCGCAGAGTGAAGGCTTGAGGGGTGACTCTCTGAGGAAAGGGTATCTGCACAACGTCCAGTCTTCATCTGCTGGGTATTTCGTCATTTGTTTTTTAAACCGATAATGTTAAGGTCTATACGATCCGAAGTCGTGAACTGTGTTTTTAGGGCATCTGTTGTTAATTAGATGTGAGTTGTGATCTCCTCTTTTTTAAATTTGACGGAAGAGATAAGATAGGCACATTTAGCAATTCAGTCGTTTCATTTTAATGGATTGCGTTTCATTTCACAGTTTTATTTAACATAAAAAGCTGGAAGAATTCAGTAGCTCTATTTGCTTAAAATTTGTTGATTCTTTGCAACTTAAACTGAATGAGTTAATAATCCTTTTAGGTGGACGAAGTACAGGAAATACTTTGGTATGTTGCTGTTTCCATATTACTTTTGAAGGAAAGTATTCCATTGTTAAGAGTAATTATAATTGTAAATAGCGCGTGTCTCCTGGAGGTCTGGAACACTGAAGGAAGATACGGTGCCGTAGCCCAAATGGGAGGAGGGAAAGGCACGTAAAGGTCCTGCACAGAGCAGCATGGGCTGTGTGGTGGTGGTTTTACAGAGGGAAAAATACCTGCTTTTGATAGTTGACAGGTTTGAAAGCTAGGGTTTGAGTTTTCAGAGCAAAACACAGGTAGGCTAGTGGTTGTATCCGTAATGATTGGAGAAATAGGTAGTACTTACTGGTTTTATTATTCCTGTACTTACTATATACTTACGTATAGGGCTGGGTCAGTAGGCTAGGAAACCCAGGTAGAGTGGAATCAGACCTAGGAAAACTTGATTTAGCCATAGAGGTAGGTCTGTAGGAGATAACAGTAAGTAGAAAATGAGTATCAAAGGATAATGGCTGAATTACACTTGAATGATCAAAATATGTTTAAAAATACCACCAAGCGAATGCGACACTAAAGGAAGGGGTTTTAGGAGATAATAGAATTCAGTGGTGGCAGGTGTAGGTTTAAGTGTGTGGTCCTGGGTCATGAACCTGATAAATGGCTTTCGGTGATGACTCCATCCGAAGCTGTGCATCGTAAAGTTCAGTGTGCTGCTTCCGGTGGGAGGAAGCTGGCAAAATCTGGACGGTTCAGTGGGCTCTGGTTCAAGTCAGGGCTTTGCTCCTGGGGGAAACCAAAGGAGAAACCTGGTTGTATTGACTTTATAAAGACGGCAGGGATCGGAGAGTGTTTAAGGCTGTGTACGTGTGGACATGTACAGTTGTCCAGGCTGTGCTCCAGGGACCCGAGAGGGTGGGCTGTTTCCAGTCCCCACCTGTTAGTGGGATGAGGCTTTCATTTCCTGATTTCCTTAGGGTTGGCTTAGCACTGGGGTGGTGTGCAGGTCTTGAACTCCGTGACTGTAGCTAAGCAGATTGTGTGCGACAGCCACACGCTCTCTCCGTGTCCCGTGGCTTTCTCTAATTGCTTCATGTTTGCGTGTTACGTTTAAATGGTAAGCTTCTGATAGCTATATTCTAATGCAGGCACTCCCTAATCGCTGCATTTCTTGGTGTGAAGACAGTATTCTTGGGTGGCTGCAGTAGTTTTGATGCTGCAGACGGTTTGAGGCTTTCCCCAGATTCCTTGATTAACGGGGGAGGGGAAGAACGATGTAGGTAGGAGTCCTCCGCGTGTGCACACCCTGAGGTCAAGGTGAGAGACCAGCACAGGACCTTGACGAAGGCCTGTCTTTAGGGACTGGAGAGATTTCAGTGAAGGATGGTTAGAAGCTCTCAGTGTATCTCAGCGTTATCCTGGTCTGGAATGTGTGGAATCCTTTATAAAATGGCAGAGTTGTAGGGAGGTTTAAAACTGATGCATTTTAGAGCTAGAAAAAAAAATCACAGAATTGATTTTAGAGTTAGAGGAGTCATAATGGGACCCCTGCACTTTTCAGATGCAGAAGTTAAGGCAGCTGAGGTTGTGAACCGCATGGTGTCATGTAACAAGGGCTGCCAGATTCAGCAAATAAAAAACTCCTCGCAGTGTTTGGACGTACCTGTGCTAAAATATTTGCTGTTGTCCGAAATGCAAATTTACTGGGTGTAATGATTTTTATCTGCAACTCTCTGTAACAGTCATTTCCTGGGTCTGTGATCTTTTCACAAGAGAGAACATATGTGATATAATTATCTATAAAGAACTTCATATGTATGTGTACGTGATGTAGTTTCACAACGCAAGTGCTATTTTGACCCTGGTTTTGCTTTTCCAGCCAATCTGTCTTAAAGATCTTTTCACATCAGCCCATATATGTAGGCTGTTTTCATTTTAAAGGCTATTTCATTCTCCATTGTAGAACTTCAGTAGCTCCTGGGCACAGTAGGTTTTTAGTTCGCTGCTCTTACAGGTATGTTGCAGTGAGTATTTTGTATGTGCCGCTTCGCACACTGTTTAAGTATAGCTGTGAAATGAATTCAAGGAGTGGAATTATGTTTTGTTGTATTAACCAGTTTACCCTGTTACCAGTCACAGATGAGAATGACTTTTTTCCTTCCTTGCTGATGGTGTTACTGAACTTGTTAATCTTTGCCATAGACATTGTTGAGAAACGGAAACTTTCCTTGATTTACATTTGAGTATGAGTGAAGTTGGGCCTATTTTTATATATGTTGATTATTTGTATTTTTGTTAGCTAGTGTTATGTTTTGCCTATTTTTTTTAGTCTTTTTGTGAGAACTCTTTATAGTTGTCATGCAATGTATATAGTTCTTTTTTTTATCATTTACAGTTTTCCAGTTCTTTATTTTTCTTTTTTTATTCATTCTTTCATTCTTAACGTGATCATATTTATCATTCTTTTTTCTTTGTCCTTTTTGGGCCCTATCTAAAATGGCCAAAAAACACCCTATAGTATTGGCCCTCATGATTATGAACTTTAAACTTATTATCCTTAGAAATAACATGTGTTTGCATATAGTTTTGTTTTGTGCGAAAATATATTAGCTGTGTATTTTGAGGAATTTGAATCCTAGAGTAGTACATAATTTGAACAAAACAAATGTGATGTCCTTAATTTAGATTTTATAAAGTTAATACAAGGAACTAAGTCATGTAATATTTTAATCTTTGGATGTCATTCTTGGCAGTTTATTAGTGTGGCTGGATACACAAAAGAAGGATGTCAGCTTCTAAAGGCTTTGAGTATAGTGATGAGAGCCTTAGACCAGAGAGAATATTTGAGGATAAGCGGTGGGAAAAGAATAATGAAAGGAAAGAGATCTGTGAACAGTGTCAGCGTGCAAAAAAACTGCAATATGATATATACTCGAGGTTTTAGAAAGGTCATTGGGCTGGAGCTCTTCTAGGTATTCGTTCCCCTTTTAGTTATTTACTCCTCAGAAGATTTCAGCCAGAGGAGCGTGTGTGTGTGTGTGTGTGTGTGTGTGTGTGTGTGTGTGTGTGTGTGAGAGAGTGTGTGTGTGTGAGAGAGAGAGAGGGAGAGATAAAGGGGTTACATTTTAATGTGAAAACAGGGTTTCCTTTTTAGAAATTAATTATGAAGAAGACCCCTGAAGTAGCAGTTATCCTGGAAAACGATGCCCTTTTCTCTGTTTTGTGCGGTAATTGCAGATGCCGTGGAGATGTTTCTTTTGGAGCACGCGCTCGTCCTTGTAAAGGCTTAGGGAGCACGAGGGTCCATTCCGTGCTGCTCGGTGCCGTTAGCGAGATGACGCGATGTGTTCTCTGGTCGTCATGTGCCCAGCGGTTCTTACTTAATGTCTGCATGTGATACCTGTTACTGTCCTTTTAAGTATGTTAAGCATCTGTTAATATTCAAAATACTGAGTATTGGACATTTTTAGAATTCTGGTATATCCTCTCATTTATTGCTCATCTGCTAATAAACAGTGTAATTCCTGTTAGAAAATATTCCCGCTCCTCAGACTGTTGTCGGGTGAGAATTTCCTGACTGTGGATGTGGCCTCTTGTAAAGGTCTCTTGTGCTTCCAGTTACCGCCTTGAAGCTTGTGAGCTTTGGTTGGATTTTAGCTTATCTTCATTTTCCTCTTTTGATTGAATTTTTAAGCTTGTATCGAAAAGCGAAGGGGACGAGTAACATTTCTCAAAAGAAGGGTCGAGTCGAGTAAAGGGCAAAGGTGGGCCTTTGGATAAACAATAATAGGGGTCGTTGGCAGTTTACTCAGGAACGTTATCATTGGCCCTGGCCTGTGTGGCTCAGTCACTTGGAGTGTCATCCTGTGAAGGACACAGGTTCGATTCCCAGTCAGGGCACATGCCTGGGTTGAGGGTTCAGTCCCCGCTCAGGGCACGTAGGAGAGGCAGCTGAGGGATGTTTCTCTCTGGTGTGGATATTTCTCTCCTCCTTTCTCTCTCCTCCCCCTCCCCCCACTCTAAAAATCAATAAGCATGTCCTTGGGTGAGGATAGAAAAAATTATTGTAAAAGAGGATTTATAAGCCAGATTTCGTAAGACCGAGTTATGATTTTGGGTTATGAAGTGATAGGGATGGGGGTATATGTGGCATCCATGGACTAAATGAAGTGCCTCCTCACTCTACCTTTTTTTTCTGCTAAGGTGAAAATGCTTGAGTGTGCTTATATTTTAATGGGAAAGAGTCAGTGTCATTTTTAGACGAAGCCAATATGTGGAGAGATGATAGACGGACTGATTGAGCCAGACCCCAGGATTAGCGTGGGTAAATTCAGGATCCAGTGTACGCATACAGAGTAGAAGCGTTAGCTTTGGGTGGCGGTGTTAAAGAGAAGGAAATTCTGACTACGGATTCTGGGTGGCAGGAGAAAATTACGGGAATTCTTTTCTGAAGACTTAGTGCTTTTCGATATATGATCCCCAGAATATTAGTGTTTGCCTTTTGGTCTATATATAGACCAAAATGAATGTGGTGGCATCAGGAAAAAAAAGTCATATAAGAAGGTTCACACACAGCTTACACAATTGAAATGTCCTCGTCTTGTTTATACTTACTGAGATTAGTTTATTTTATTTTTACCCCAAAATATTTGTAAACCTTTGGAACACAATTATCTTAGATTTATTAGTCCACTTGTTAAATCAGGTTTGCTTTAAGTATTCCTTGGAAACTGAAAGTTTGAGAAACACTGTTTCTCTTACTCAAATTTGACAAAAAGTTCCCTGAAGGGCAGGTTATTTTTGTATCAGAGATGTCTCTTGGAACTAACTTACGTGACATTGACAGATTCTTTTTGCTTTTCATCTTATATTTTGTGGATGCTTCTGCTTCCTAAATCTGGTTACATGAAAAGAATTGACATGGTATCTGCCTGCAAAGAACTCACAGTGTCGAAGAGGCAGTTATATGGATGTGTGAGCAACTACGGTACATAAACGCCAAGATACTTACAAGCGTAGGTGGTTAACTGTTACATGCTTGCAACAAGAAGGGGAGATGTAACTCTTCTGGGACAAGATTAGGAGGAATGAAACCCAGGCAAGTTGTGTAGGGAGAAGCAGCGAGCTCTTGAAGGGTAACCCATGAGGCACTGGTTGGGGGAGGGGCAGCCAACACTGGGGAAGATGTGGGGAGCGAGGGCATGGTATAGTTTAGCGTTTGCAAATCGTAATTTGGAGCATAGGTACAGTAGCGGCTTTGAATCTCATGAGAATGCTTAGCATGCATGAGCCTCTCTACTGAGTGCGAGAAAAATGGGTAAGCAGATATTGCAAATACTGCCTTTTTTATCCTGTAAATGGCTCCGGAAGCATTTTTTAAAAATATTCTTTAAAATTTTATTTATTTAACTTTAGAGGGGAAGGGAAGGAGAGAGGGAGAGAGGGAGGGAAACATCAATGTGTGGTTGCCTCTCATGCATCCCCTGCTGGGACCTGGCCTGCAACCCAGGCCTGTGCCCTGACTGGGAATCGAACCGCGATCCCTTGATTCGCAGGCCCGCGCTCAATCCACTGAGCCACACCAGCCAGGGCTCCAGAAGCATTTTTATGAGTGGGACAATGTCCTGTAGCCATAGGGAATAAATATCTCAAGGATTCGAAATCGATCGAACTTCGATTTTAGGTTCCGAGGCAGCGCGAAGGCTGGTTTGGGAAGTGAAACAGAGTCAAGGCTGATATCGCTGGTTGGAGGAATAAAGCTAAGAGAGAGGCAGTCAGGAGCCGGAGGGGTGAACGTGGAGGAGAGGAGCTTGAGTTGGCAGCCCTGGCCCAGTGGCCCCTTGAAAGGATTTGGTTACTTCTTCTCTGCCTGCGTACCAGCCCTAACCCTGTTAACCTGTTCTTGACCAGGTTTCACCGTTGGGTCTGAAGCAGGGCGAACAAAGCAGATCGGAGGGCTCTTCTTTGACTCAGCGATTGGCTTTCACTGGCAAAGCGCACTGACCTTTCTGGGAGCACCCGGTTATGAAGTGTTCCGTTTGGACGTTTGTCTCCTTTACGCATTCAGCTGTGAGAAAAAAGTATCTGGTCTGAACAGGAGCTTGTTTTTGTATCTGACATGTCCCTTGGAATTTAAAATAGATAACTGTACTAACTCCTCCTGCTCATATTTCTATAAACACATTGCTACAGTTACTGCCATATTTCTGTACATTATTGCATTTAATCCTGATAAGGTGAGGGTAACTATTAATCATTTTCTCAACTCTGTAGCCCCCGGGGGGTTAAGATACTTGCCTGGCCATAAAGCTGGTACACGACAGAGTCTGGATTTGAACTCATGCGAACTTGACTGCAACACTTCTGTTCTTAGGATGCTAAGAGGGATTTCTTCAAGGGCTGGTGCAGGGTAACGATTGGTGATCTGAAGAAGCAGCTTTCAGTGCTTTATGGAAAACTTGCGTTCGGAACCCTTAGAATTTACGAGTCTGTTTTTAGTTATTTACTCCTTTATTTTGGTGCATATGTCAGTAGGCACAACTCTCTCGACATTTGATGTAACAGTTTATTAACATTTCTGGTCCTTCTCAGAAGGAAATGGATTGAAGGATGCCTTTTGGCCTTCTTTTTTTTTTGACCCTGTCAGACTTACTTGCAGAATGGCTGATTTTCTGAGTAAGGGAACTCAATAAGAAGCCCTGTGCGAACTTGTGTCTGGATTGTAATAAGCATCCACTGGATGAACAGAGAAGCGTTTCGAGAAATACTGGGGAATCCACTCCCTCACCCGTTTTCTTCTTCCTCCATTTGCTGATTTTCTCGGTTGGTTGGTGTGGAGATGAAAATGGATGAACTAGAACGGAACTTTGTAGGGGGGAAAAAAACCCTGGTCACTGAAGAAAAGCAGAGAAAAGAATGAAAGGCGGCCAGAAGGCTCCTCACTTGGGAACGTGGCGGCGGCGGCAGGCTGCGGGCAGGTCTGCTTCCGAGGGGTCACTGCCCTGGTACGCTGGGGAAGGGCACAGCTGTTACTTTGCTTTACGTTGTACGTGCCTATAACAATGTAATATTTATAATTTCCACATGAAGGACAGGAATAGTCCATTTTCAAAGCAGAGAATTTTGGCCTTAACTGAATGGGAAAGAATGCATATTGAGAAAAATTATGTTGATTAGTAAGTCAGTTTTTATTGAAATATGACTGGGTTGCCTGGAATTCAAGCAAAGGACATTCACAAGACGATAGAAATGACTCGTACCTCAGAGTTTAATTTTAAAAAGTGATTGGAAGCCATTTCCCATATGAAGAAAGTACAACTAGCGATACCAGCAGCACCTCGGTGCACAGAAGCGTGTGAAAAGTAATGGAGTTACGCTCTTCACGCAGATGCAGCGCCCGTGCTGTCTGTCTCGATTAGTTTCTGAAACGTGGACCGCGGGACCTTGAGGGGAACAAAAATAGGCCGCTTTCTGGTGACGTTTTACACGGAATGGTTTAGGTGTCGTAGTTGCAGCCCCAGGGCACCGCCTGTGCCTTCACCAACCGGAGAAGAAAAGCCCAAATGCTGTCTCTGGAAAGGTTTTATTTTTTGCCCTAAAGGAATTCGCTGTTTAAAAATAATTTCCATGTATGGTTGGTTATTAGGTCGAGTTGTGATTTGGAGGGCTGTGTATGTATTTTTCTATTACTTTGTCAGGATGGATGTTGAAAACTCAGATTAGTTTCAGTAAAGTATGACAACATCTAAGAATTCATAGAAACTAGTAATATCATAGATATACCTTTAATATTTGAGGTTTATGACAGAATTTTTTCTGCTTCTTAAACTTTTTATCACCCTCCTGTGATGGTTTTTAAAAACAACTTTACCGAGCCCTGGCTGCTATAGCGCAGTGGATTGAGAGCAGGCCTGCGAATCTAAGGGTCGCCAGTTCAATTCCCAGTCAGGGCACATGTCTGGGTTGCAGGCCAGGTCCCCTGTAGGGGGCGTGCGAGAGGCAACCACAGACTGATGTTTCACTCCCTCTCTTTCTCCCTTCACCTCTCTCTAAAAAGAAATAATTAAAGCCTTTAAAGAAATAAGTAAAAACAACTTTATTGATGTATGATTGGCATATAGTAAGTTGCACTTCCAATCTAAAGTGTGCAATTCGGTAAGTTTTGAAATATGTATTTTCTAGCAAAAGCATTGTTCCCCGAAGCTCCCTGGTAGCCTTTCCTAACCCCTCTCCCCCAGCTCTCTCCGTCCCCTCCCAGCCCCTTCAGACAACCATGTAGCGTCCTGTTTCATCAAAGACTTGTTCGCATTTTGTAAAGTCTTACATACACGGGGGTCATGGTTCACATTTTCTTTTTGGCCTGACATCTTTCACTCAGCATAACTTTGAGCTTTGTTCATTTTGCTGCTTATAACAGTGGTTCATTCCCTTTTTTTGGGCTGGGGCGGTGAGTAGTGTGCTGCTGGTGGTAGGTATATCACAATTTGTTTTTGCGTCCATCCGTTGGTGGACGTTTACAATATTTGCAGTTTGGAGCTACGGGAAGTAACGCTGCTTTGGACCTTCAGGTACAGATCTTTGTAGGTACGGGTTCCTCTTTTCTTTTCAGTAAATACCTGGGAGAGGAATGGCTAGATCATGTGGTAACCGCAGGTTAAAACGGTAAGAAACTGGATGTTTCACCGTATGGTTATACCACTTCACGTTACCACCAACAATACATGAGACTTTTGGTTCCTCCACTTCCTTCCAGGAACTTGTAGTGGTCAGTCTTTTTCATTTTAACTGTCCCGGCGGATGCGCACAAGTATCTCTTCATGGCTTTAATTGCATTCCCCTAATGACTGCTGATGTCGAGCATCTGCTGCTGTGCTTATCTGCCATCCGGGCATCTTTCTGTAAGTGCTTAGACTGTGTAGTGATTTTAGTTCGCTCAGGTCTTTGTTGGTGATCTGTATCTTCTTTATTTTTTGATCAGTAAGGCTGGAAGTTTATCAGTTTTACAGATTGTCTTAACCAGCTTTTGGCTTCATTGCATGTCTTTATTGTTCTGCTTTTTATTAATTTCTACCCTGATCTGTATTTTTTCTTGAATTTTGCTTGTTTGAGATTTATTTTGCTCCTTTTCCTGCTTTCTGAGCTATAAGCTGACACCATTAACTTGAAAGCTTTTCTAACAGAAATACTCAGTGTCATAAATTTCCCCGTAAGCAGTGCGTTAGCTGCATCTTACAAGTTCTGATATGTGGTATTTGTATTTCTGTGCAGTTCCAAATACTTTAAAAAATTTTCTTCGATTTTGTTCTTGCCCCATGGGTGATGTACAGGTAAGCTGTAGGTGTGCTATTTAGTTTCCAAGCAGTTGAAGGTTTTCCAGTGATCTTTGTTGATGGTTTCTAACTTAATCTCATTGTGGTCCGAAATCATCGTTTGTATGACTTGATTCCTTTAAATTTATTGAGACTTGTTTTATGACTCAGCAGAGTGTTTATCTTGGTAAATATTTGGTGTGCATTTAGGAGGAATGTGTTTTCTGCTGTTTTTGTGGGGAGTGTTCCTGAATGCCCGGTAGGTTTAGTTGATGGTGTTAGGCTCACCTTCCATGTCTTCGCTGATTTTTTATTTCCTTGTTCGAGCAAGTATTGAGAATAGAGGGTTGCAATAAACTGTGATTGTAGCTTTTTCTGTTTCTCTTGGCAGTTTTGTCAATATTTTGCAGCTCTGTTATTAGAGATTCTTCTGTGCACTTGATGTCTTGACCTCTTCTTCATGGAATGACTTTTTTTTGGTCTCTGGTGATTTTTTTTGTTCTGTGCTCTAACTTACCTGACATTAAAGAAGCCACTTTAGCTTCCTTTTGACTAGTTTTAAAACCTGATGTATCTTTTCCCATTCTTTTATGTTTAACATATTTGTGCCTTACAGTGCATTCTTGTAGTTGAGTTTTGCCTTATTATCCATATGACAGTTTTTGCTTTTTAATTCAGGTGATTAGACCATTTATATATAATGTGGTATAATTAGGTTCAAATCTGTGCTTGACTTGTTTTCTGTTTATCTTGTCCTTTGCGTTCCTTTTCCTTTTTAAAATCTGGCTTCTTTTGGATTGAGTATTTTTACGATCGTTTCATTTCCCTTATTGTTAATACTTCTTTGGGCAGGAAGCTGGGGCAGCTGTATGTTCTAGGAATACAACGTTGGCTTCAAGTTTCTCTTCTGTGAAGCGCCCGTAATACAGATTTGGTGACACCGCGCTGGTCGCAAATTAGTTTGCGTTGTCTGAATAATTCTGGGTCGGCTTTGCAAAAGGACACATGATCATCGCTTTTATTCTTTGAATGCAGTTAAGAGATCATTGGTGGTGTCACAAGGGATGAAAAGAGTTTCTGCAGATGTGCGGAAAGATGGCCTGATTCTACTGCTTGTGTTCATTTTTATTGGCTTGTTTCAGAATGTGTATGGGAGGGTTAAACAGTGAAGAACAGTTGACATGCTATTCGCCTCAGCGGTAGCGGACCCTTATCATTACGACTGTCACCAACCATCGCAGCGTTGCGACAGGAACTTGAAGCTATTCCTTTGTGGCGCAACGTTGAGATTATAGGTGTTTATCCGTGAATCACGATCTCCTGGTGTTGGTGCGTTGTTGAGGCTGGTTCTAGCAGCATTTGAGTCTTGGTGCTGTTGCTCGCACTGTAGCTGTGCTTCACGCGCTCTTACTCCCCCCTTTCGAACAGGAGCGGTCCGGAGGACGAGTCGGCCCACGCCCTGAGTGCTGATGAGAAGAACAAGTTGGGAGCCAGGATTATCAAGGCAGAGATGATGGGAAATACGGTAAGGCTTGTATGTTGTTTCGGAGAACACTAATTAAACATTTACCTGTAGGTGAGTAAGCTTGGAATTCCCTTAGCAGTGGGGATGCAGCACACTTCAAGGATGGCTGCTGCGTGTGGATCGTTTAAAGAAATTATTGGAACACTTCAAAAACGGAGCTGTCTGCTTCTAAATAAATGACGTGTTTTCTCTGTCAGATTCCTGAAATTTAAGATTCTAAAGAACTCAGTGCTTTTAATTTCATTTTTACTGTTTGCTTTGTTCTTGCATTTCTAACTTGGAGTTCAAACAAGTTCCACTGAGCAACTTACTGAGCATTTTTGAAGGAGGTGACGATATCGCTGACTTCTGTCCCTTTTTATTTTTATTGTTGACACTGTTACAGATGTGCCCATTGGCCCCACCCCCCTTTCCCACCTCCCCCCGGCCCCCAGCTGCTCCTCCCCCCCCTTCTGGCTGTTGTGGCGCTGTCGTCTGTGTCGATGGGTTAGGCGTGTATATATGTTCTTTGGCTAATCCCTTCTCCTGTATCCGTCTGACCCTTCCTCCCCTGCCCGTCCGACAGCCCTCAGTCTGTTTTGTGAATATGTTTCTATTTTCTGTTTGTATTTTGTTCGTCAGTTCATTTTGTTCATTAGATTCCACGTATAAGTGAGATCATACGGTACTTGTCTTTCTTTGACTGGCTTACTTCACTTAGTATAAAAATCTCCAGTTCCATCCATGCTGTCACAAAAGGTAGGAGTTCCTTCTTTTTTTACTGAGTACTACTCCGTTGTGTAAATGTACCACAGCTTTCTTACACTCGTCCACTGGTGGGCATTGGTGTTATTTTTAGGTCTTGGCTATTGTAAACGACGCTGCAGTGAACATAGGGGAGCATATATTCCTTCAAATTGGTATTTTGAGATTCTTAGGATATATTTCTATAAGTGGCATCACGGGTGAAAAGGCAGTTCCATTTTTAAGTTTTTGAGGAAACTCCATCTGCTTTCCACAGTGGCTGCACCAGTCTGCATTCCCACCGACATGCACCAAGGCCCCCTTTTTTCCCCAAACTCGCCAGCACTTCTGTTTTATTGTGGCCGTTCTGGCAGGAAGGAGGTGATAATCTAATTGTGGTTTTATTTTTTATTTTATTTTATTAGGACCACAACACATATAACCATTTCACATGACAATATAATGAAATTTTTGCTTGTATTCTTTATAAATTATAAATTTTATCAATGGTTATAGAAATAAGTTTACGAAGTACTAGATAACCAATGTCAGATACAGTATGAATGTTTTAAAATTTAAACTGGGCATAGTTTGCCAAAACTATGATGATATGGTTGTTTTTGAAGCTATTCTTTTTGTTTTTTAAATATATTTTATTGATTATGCTATTGCAGTTGTCCCATTTTCTCCCCTTTGTTCTCCTCCACCCTGCACACCGCCTCCCACCCACATTCCCCCCTTCAGTTCATGTCCATGGGTCATGCATACAAGTTCTTTGGCATCCACATTTCCTATACTATTCTTGCCCTCCCCCTATTTTCTACCCACCATCTATGCTACTTATTCTCTGTACCTTTTTTCCCTTCTCTCCTCCGCCACTCCCCCACTGATAATCCTCCATGTGATCTCCATTTCTGTGATTCTGTTCCTGTTCTAGCTGTTTGCTTAGTTTGCTTTTTTTTTGGTTCAGTTGTTAATAATAGTGTGTTTGTTGTCATTTTACTGTTCATATTTTTGATCTTCTTTTTCTTAGATAAGTCCCTTTAACATTTCATATAATAAGGGCTTGGTAATGATGAACTCCTTTAACTTGACCTTATCTGGGAATCACTTTATCTTTCCTTCCATTCTAAATGACAGCTTCGCTGGATAGAGCAATCTTGGATGTAGGTCCTTGCCTTTCATGACTTGGAATACTTCTTTCCAGCCCCTTCTTGCCTGAAAGGTTTCTTTTGAGAAATCAGCTGAAAATCTTATGGGTACCCCTTTGTAGGTAACTCTCTTTTTTTCTCTTGCTCCTTGTAAGATTCTCTGCTTATCTTTAATCTTCGGTAATGTAATTATGATGTGTCTTGGTGTGTTCCTCCTTGGGTCCAACTTCTTTGTGACTCTCTGAGCTTCCTGGACTTCCTGGAAGTCTATTTCCTTTGCCACATTGGGGAAGCTCTCCTTCATTATTTTTTCAAATAAGTTTTCAATTTCTTGTTCTTCCTCTTCTCCTTCTGGCACTCCTATTGTAACAGGGTGCACAAGAGGGAGGTTTGGAATGGGGTACAGAACTCAAGGTGTCCAGGAAATATTAGAAAGATATATAGGATGTCCTTACCTCGCCCCTCAGGTGTGAGTTGGGGGAAGGGACACATGGAGCAGGGCCATTGAGAGCTGTTTTGCATAGCAACAGCTTTGCAGCTAACCTCTGGCATGGTCATGTAACATATCTATAACCTTTAACTGGTGTCATAGATGTGTTAAACAGCTGTGGCCCTGCTTTGAGACAGGGGGATGGAAGTGACTTCTACCCAAGACGTAACTGGGAGGCAACTCCCCCTGGTTACAGCGCCTGCGTGAGAGCTTGGAGATGGTTGGCTCCAGGCCATGGGTCCACGCCTGCCTGGACCCACTATGGCAGCCCAGGAAAGCTGGAAGAGTAAGGGAGTGCTGGCAAATGTAGCTGATTGTGGGAGGAGTCGGAAATGGGGCTGCAGAGGAAGATTGGTGCGGGGATTTAAACCCAGACACGGCAGCCATTAAGGGGAGAACCACGCAGTTTTGGCAGAGTGGAGAACCCCTTGCAGCTTTGCCAAGGAGAACCACGTGGTTTTGCCAGGGTGGAGACCCCCACAGCTTGCAGAGGAGAAGCTCGCGGCTTGATCCTGGCCATGACACAGCTGATGGTATTGGGAGCCAGAATCTACTTCTTTTCCTGAGTTACAGTGCCCCAAATTAGGGCAGAGGGAGAGGGAAGGACTGTGGGCGTCTGTGGGTATCCTAGAGGACTTTGATATTTTAATGAAGACATTAGGTGACTACTTGAAGTCTGTATAGTGTTAAATAAACATTTCCTTTCCTTTCCACAAATCTCTGGCTTTGAGAGGCATCTTTCCTCTGGCAGCGGACAAGCGAACCTAGTGGGGGGTCCTTTCGGTAACAGCATATCGTACCCTCCCTGGGCCGTGTTCTGTAACACTGTGATCTGGATGTTGGGACGTTTAAAGATGTCCAGGAGGTTCCTAAGCCTCTCCTCATTTTTTTGAATTCTTGTTTCTTCCTTCTGTTCTGGTGACCGTTTCTTTCTTCCTTCTGGTCCAAACCATTTATTAGAGTCCCAGTTTCCTTCCCATCACTATTGGTTCTCTGCACATTTTCCTTTATTTCCCTTAGCATAGCCTTCATGTTTTCCGCTATTTTGTGACCATACTCAGCCAGTTCTGTGAGCATCCTGAGTACCAGTGTTTTGAACTGTGCATCTGATAGGTTGGCCATCTCTTTGTTGCTTAGTTGTGTTTTTCCTGGAGCTGTGATCTATTCTTTCATTTGGGCCATTTTTTTTTTTTTTTTGTCTTGATGCACCTGTTTCATAGTAACGGTGGAGCTTAGGTGTTCGCTAGGGTGGGGCAACCCCCAGCCCTGCCTTGTGACGCTGTATGTGGGGGAGGGGTCCAGGAGGGAACAGTGCTGCCTGCTCTGCTCTGTGCTGGCTTTCAATCCCTTCCCCTGCTTCCCACAAGCCAAGTGGGCCCTTCTGGTGCTGATTCCCCTGTGGGTGGTTTGTGTATGTTCTAGGACCCTGTGGGTCTCTCCAACGAACTCTCCTGTGAGGCTGGGAGTTTCTCCTGCCACCTCAACCCCCACAGGTGTTTTCAGTCAGTGGTCTGAGGCTTTATTTTTCTGTGCCGGAACCCTGGGTTGCCCTGTCTGTCTTGCTCCCAGTTGTTCCTCCCAGTTTATCTGCATGCAAATGTGCTACCGCCTGATCTGCCAGCTGCTGCCTTGCCATGAGTCCTCTCTACTCGGCTGCCCATCTCCACCCCTCCTACTGGTCTGGATGAATGTTTCTTCTTTAACTCCTAGGCTGTCAGACTTCCATAAAGTTCGATTTTTTTTTCTGTCAATTCTGGTTGTTCTTCGTTTTTAAATTTGTTGTTGTCCTTCTCTTGATTATACAATGAGGCACAGTGTGTCTGCCTAGACCTCCATCTTGGCTGGAAGTCTAATTGTGGTTTTAATTTGCATCTCTTTTATGACTATTGATGTTGAACATTTTTTCATATGGTGTTGGCCATCTGTATGTCCTCTTTGGAGAAGTGTCTATTCAGGTCTTTTGCCCATTTTTTAATTGGATTGTTTGTCTTCCTGATGTTGAGTTGTGTAGGTTCTTTATGTATTTTGGAAATTAACCCCTTATCAAATGTATCATTGGCAAATATGTTCTCTTATAGAGTGGGTTGCTTTTTTATTTGTTGATGGTTTCTTTTGCTGTGCAGAGGCTTTTTAGTTTGATGGAGTCCCATTTATTTTATTTTTTGTTTCCCTTACCCAAGGAGATAATATCAGCAGAAGTACTTCTACAAGAGATGTGTGAGATTTTACTGCCTGTGTTTTCTTCTACGATTTTTATGTTAATTTTTTAGTCATGTGTTGTTAAGGATATATATTACTTTCTCAAATTCCCTTACATAGGAAGCTAAAAATATGAGCTCCTTATAAGGCTGGTTAATTAATTTATTCAAATTTTAAGGCACTGTGTTTGTGTCTGATAATGTGTTAGATACTTTTGTATAGGTTAGCTCAGTGATTTTTCAATTTCAACTGATGTGCCACAAGAATTTTTAAAACGTTCAACACCTGACTATTTAGTCAGGGGCACTGACCTCTTTTCCCTTAGATTGCTAAATTAAAAAAAAAAAATCACAACAGTCACTACAACAATTGTCATCTAGTATAAATAAATCCAAATTATACCTATTCTTTTGTCAGATCAACAAAAAATAATATATTTTTTTGGTTTGCTGCAGAATTTTAGTAATTAGTTTATGTGGAAAAAGGTTGAAAATCACTGGATTAGCTCATTTACATTGTGTAATGATGTGGTTTAGACTGATTTGCCTGAAAATCGAATAGAAGTAGGGATGATTTGGTAAGAGCAGCATCTTTCTCTGCATCCGTTGCCTTGTCACATTTCCGTTGCACTGATACATGTTACGTCGGACATGGCAGATTGGCAGAGTCAGATAGCTTTTTGTGTCTTGGCAGAAGAAATTCCCGCATGGCCGTGTGAACGTACTCACCTCAAACTCAAGTATAAGTAGTCCTCTGTTTTGGTGTGCTATCAGTTCAACACTCTTTAGTAGAACGGAATTAGCCAAATAATATACTTATATTTTTTATTCATTTGTTTGTCTAATAAAAGGCATCTCTTACGTATGCTGCTCTCCCTCTTTGCATCTGGGCCTTAGTAACAATGAACTTCAGCTCAGAACTTTACACCAGAAATGGATGAGATGAAAACTGACAACAAAAACAATAGCAAGAAAATAAAGTTTGAGTTTTGAAAGCAAGGGGGTTAACATGTTCAAAGAAGTGTTTCTGTGTACTACCGTGGAGAATGCTATTTTTTGCTTGTCATATAAATCTACTTATATCTTTATGATTTATTGCTTTGATGCAGTTATTTTATATAAATTCCTATAGAGTTCCTAGAGTATAAATAAAATATATTTAGAATTTTTATCTAAATTACTTATCATCAATAAAGAAGGTCATATTTTAAGTCTTGTGATGTCTCCCATCTTACAAATAACTAAGCTTTTGAGGATTGGGAGTTTATAGTACCTAAGAAACTATAAAAATGTAATTTCTAAAGCTATATATTTCTTCTGTCTTCCTATCTTCCCTAAAATATGTATCCTTATAATTATTTACTTTCAAAATGCAAACAAATACCACAGGTACTTGAGAAGTTTGTAACTGAAATAAGCTTGTGCGGAAGTATTATGCTGGGCTGGGATTGGGTGACTGAGTTTGGGTGGTGGCTGCGTGAGCACTTACTGTGCTCTTTTTCTTTCCATTGTATAAATCTGAGACATTCCACAGTGAGGAGGGGAACTCTGCATATTCACACCTGTTTTTCTTGTGTTTCCGTTTGAAGGAATTAGCCGAACAACTTAAAGCCCAACTTGAAAAGGCAAATAAGTTCAAAGAAACCGTAACCCAGACGTCATCCAGAAAACCTGGGGCAGAGGTAAGTGGTGAGAGTTTGTCTGCAGGTGTGAAATGACCTCGTGCAGAACTACTTGGCAGTGGTAGCATTTTAATATGAAAGGTGTCTGCCTGTGGGGAGTTTTTCTGTGTGTGTGGTGTGTGACTGCTTGCTTGTTTTTGAAATTTATTTTATATGAATTGTTTTACGTTCCACTAGTGCAGGGGGGTCAAACTCATTTTCGGGGGGCGGAGGGGCCATATTAGCCTCACGGTTACCTTCAAGGGCCGAATGTAATTTTAGGACTTCATAAATGAAACTGCCCCTTAACAGGTCAGCGAGAGCGTGGCGCTGCCCCCAGGTAGAAGCGAGGTGCAGGGCCGTAGAAGCAAGGTGGAGGGCCGGCCGGATGGGGCCTGCGGGCCTCGTGTTTGCCGCCTGTGCCCTGGCGTGTCCTGATGGGAAAAAGCGCAGGCCAAGGCGACCTGCTCTCGTTGTCGAGTCTGTCGTTCACTGGCTCTTTGTACAAGTCCCGCTGGTTTTTAAGTTCTTGCCCTTTAGAACGAGAGACTTGGGTTTGGTGCGCATGTTATGTGAAACAAGTTAGTTTATTCTGTGATTCATTAATCCATCACCTCCTGCACGGAGTGTCATGCGGGTAGGGAGGAAGAAACAGTAAATAATAAAATAGTAAATTAGTCAGCGTGTTATTATTATTATTAATGATTTAGACAGTATTAAATAGAGTGTATATTGGCTGTTTTTACTAAGTTGTACTAGCTAATGTTTTTAAAAGTTGATAATTGAGAGGCCCTCGCACAGGTTAAGGAGTTGAGAATGAGAAATGTGAAGGATTAAAAAGCAGGGGGACTAAAGGAAAAAGCTAAAACTAGGTACCGTATCATATACTTTTGCCAAATTTGTTTCCCCAGGTGTCACTGTGGTCGTAACACTTTCGTAGTCTGAAGCTCCTGTGGTGTCTTAGCGCTGACTACGTTGAATGCTAGGTCTTCCCGCAGCGGGGCCCCCCGCAGTGGGGCCCCCCGTAGCGGGGCCCCGTTTTTCAGCCCCACCCCCAAAGCTGTCTTAGGCGAACCTGCCTGTCTCCTGTCTCTCCGACATTTACATGTGCTGTTAATTACCCGTGTCGGACCCACCCTCTGAGCCTTGTCCACTTTCAGCTCCTCTCCGCCCCCTTTATGAGCCCTAAGAATTCTCAGCGGACTCTGTCTGTCCGCATTTGTGTCCCTGTCGTTACCCTCTAATCCGTACGCGGCTTTTTCCTGACACTGTACGTGAAAGGGTCTAAAGTTGTGGCTGGACTTCAGGCTGTCCTTGACAGCGAGAGCACTTCAGCTGAAAAGAATGAAAGCCGGTCTTCTGTTAAATAACACTTCTTCTGATTAAGAACACTGTAGAGTGGTCGACAGACTGTATCTCGTCCCTTGAATTCATGGCTCTGCCGTTGTTGACGCCCGCAGGAATCTTAGCCCCTCCCAGCTTTTGAGCAGCGGACCTCATGACTCGGTGGGGTAGAATTCAAACTGGTGCTGAAGTAGTGCACGAAGTGGAATTTCTGTTTGTCAGCTGTTGGGGAAATGGTTTACTTCTCTGATGCTCTCAAAGGAACATTTTTATCTGAAGCATTCTTTGAGCAGAAAGAAAATTTATCTTCTTCGCAGAGTGAGATACTTGCATGTTTAGTTCAGGTTTTATCGAAACGAACCCCTGCCGACAATTCTGAAGTAATTTCCTGCTGCCGTTAAAGTGTTTATCCCATCAGGGTCAGGGCCCGATGGCTCAGCTGCCTTTCGCGGTGCAGCAGTTTTGTTAAGACCTGAGAATGGAATTAGATTTATTTACTGCACCACAGAAGTGTGCCGACTTTATAGGGTAAAATCCTGGAATACTTCTGATAGAAATGTCACCCTTTCAGAAGAAAGAAAACCCCATTCATAGAACAGTTGAACTGGGAGGAATCCTTTCATTTTTTAGCTTGTGAGAAATGTTAGGTTACATCAATAAGGTGAATCTCTTGATTTAATGATCTGTGAGTATCATTTGGCTTCAGTGAAAAACAGGCAGCACTTGTAGTTATGGATTTGGTTACTTCTGTTCCCCTTTACAGGGTGAACTATTTGGTATGTGGGGAAGGGCTCTTTCTCTTAGTTCGTTCATAGTGCCTAAGTTAATGCTTGACATGTTGTAAATGACCAGGAAATGCTTAAAATGTTTATTGTGTGAGTGTCTACAGTTTATCTTCTCCCACATAGTTTCCTATCGGAAACCTTAAAACACCCTGTTCTTAGTGAACCCCCCAGTCCGGCCTTGCCAGAGGGCGGCTTCCTCACCTGAACAGTCACCCGGTTGCAGAGGTCCTTCACCCGACTGCGCCTGGGCACTGACTCGGGAGCGCTGCCAGCTCTGTGTCAGGACAAAGCTAATCTCTTTTTTTTTCTCTCTCTTTTTTGAATATTTTATTTTAATTGTTGTTCATGCACAGTTTTCTGTCTAAATCTAGTCTTATTCTTTAAGATTAGTTGATGCCAATCCGCCCTTCTTTAACCACTTAACAGCCCTTCAGGGGAGTCACATCACGGACACATTTAATTTAAGGGAATTCAGCTCTGCACTTTCCCCTTTCTGGCAGTGCAGAAAATGCAGTGTGCTGTTTGCAGTGAACAATGAAACAGTCACCGCATCATGGATGGTGCAGGGGCTTCCCTGTTCGTTCACCCCGCTGGCAAAGAGGGAAACGCATTATTATAACCCCCGAGCAGCTGTGTGGGGATGGTTTCATAGGCCTCTCTTGAAAGCCATGGGAGCAGTTAACTGAAGGCCTTAGAGGGTCATAGAGAAACATGAACTAATAACTAATTAAAGAAATAGATCAACTCTGTGGCATTTCATGGGTAAAGTCGGGCACTTGAAAGTACTTCCAGTAGTTTGACCGTAATTCATTATTACTGTAACACTGTGTTTTCAGTTGGATTCTTAGATACATTTTAAGTTCACCGTATTACCGTTGCTGTGGTTCGTAGACGATGTGTATGCCTACGCTGTTTCTCTGTGTCTTGGCATCCCAACCTCTGCAACTGATGCCTGGAAAAACTATAAAACAGAAAAAAGAAGCTTTTGTTATAAGATAAAAAAAGTACAGTAATGATTATTTGCCTTTCATTTTTAAGCAGTGAGGTTTGACCTTTATTGAACAAATATATATATATTTTTTAATTTTTATTCTTTATGTTGTTCAAGTACACTGGTCCCCCACCCCTCCCCGTGGCCCCACCCATCCCCAGCTCATACCCTTGATCCTACCCCCCTTTGGCTTTGTCCATGTGTCCTTCATACATGTTCCTTGATGGCCCTCCCCTTTCCCCCACCCCCACTGGTTACTGTCAGTTTGTTCTTTGTTTCCATGTTCTGGTTGTATTTTGCTGTTCTCTTGTTCTCTTGATTAGGTTCCACTTATAGGTGAGATCATATGGTATTTGTCTTTCACCGCCTGGCTTATTCCACTTAGCATGATGCTCTCCAGTTCCATCCATGCTGTTGCAAAGGGTAGGAGCCCCTTCTTTCCTTCTGCTGCATAGAATTCCATTGTGTAAATGTACCACAGTTTCTTGATCCACTCATTTACTGATGGGCACCTGGGTTGCTTCCAACACTTGGCTGTAAATTGTGCTGCTATGAACATTGGGGTGCGTAGGTTCTTTTGGATTGGTGTTTCAGGGTTCCTAGCATATAATCCTAGCAGAGGAATTGTTGGGTCAAAAGGTAGATTCATTTTTAGTTTTCTTAGAAAATTCCATACTGCTTTCCATAGTGGTTGTACCAGTCTGCAATCCCACCAACAGTGCACTAGGGTCCCTTTTCTCCACAACCTCTCCAACACTTGTTGTTTGTTGCTTTGTTAATGATGGCCATTCTGACCAGTGTGAGGTGGTATCTCATTGTGGTTTTAATTTGCATCTCTCTGATGCCTAGTGATATTGAGCATCTTTTCATGTGTCTCTGGATCCTCTGTATGTCCTCCTGGGAGAAGTGTCTGTTGAGGTTCTTTGCCCATTTTTTAATTGTTTTTTTTGTCTTCTTAGAGTGGAGTTGTGTGAGTTCTTTATATATTTTGGACATCAAACTCTTGTCTGAGGTGTCATTGGCGAATATATTTTCACATACGGTTTGTTCCCTTTTCATTTTGCTAATGTTTTCTTTAGCTGTGCAGAAGCTTTTAATTTTGATGAAGTCCCGTTTCTTTATTCTTTCTTTTATGACTTTTGCTCTGGGGGACATATTGATGAAAATATTGCTGCATGGAGTATTTTAGATTTTCTTGCCTGTGTTCTTTTCTAGGAATTTTATGGTGTTGCAATTTATAGTTAAGTGTTTTATCCATCTTGAGTTTATCTACAAATACGTTTTAAAACAACTTACAATTTTAATTTTTTATCATTTATTTTATTTTATTAAATTGATCGGGATGACATTGGTTAACAGGATCATGCAGGTCTCAGGTGCACATTTCGGTGACACATGATCTGTACACCGCACTGTGTGCCCACCACCCGAAGTCAGATGACCTTCCATCACCACACGTTGGGCCAGCCCCCTTCACCTTTACTGTTCCTCAGTCCCCTCCATCTGGTGACCGCCAGTCTGTTGTCTGTGTCTGTGAGTTTCAGTTTTACATCCCGTATGTGAGTGAAATCATGTGGTTCTTATTTTTTTCTGACTGATTTCTTTGACGTAGCGTAATGTTCTCAGGGTTCATCCATGTTGTTGCCAATGGCAGTATTTCATCTTTTCCTTACGCTTGAGTAGTACTCCATCGTATATAAGGTTGTCTGGAAAAAGTCCAGCCATTGTTAATATGACAAGAACGGTTAGTGCGACATCCATGTGACCTGGCAGCCAGGGAGCGTGGACTGGAATGCACACGTGTGAACAGTGACGACTTCACCGTGCCAGTCAGTGGGGGCGGCAGAGGCTGCTGAGTGAGCCTGTGTGCTGTGTGGCCGTCGCATTCAAAGTGACTGAGGGAGTGGGGCAGCGATGAATCTGCATTAAATTTCACATTAAGCTTGAACATTGCTCCATGGAAACTATTTGGATGATTCAGAAGCCTGCAGCTGTGGGCATCTGGTGATTGGCAGCTTCATCACGACAACACTCCTGCTCATGAATTACGTCTCGTGCAGAGTTTTGGTGAAACATCCAATCGCCCAGGTGACGCAGTCCCGCTGCAGCCCAGATCTGGTGCCCTGTGACCCCTGTGTTTTCCCCAAAACCAAAGTCACTTTAGACGGGGAAGAGGTTTCAGACGATTGGGAAAACACAGCAGGGCAGCTGATGGTGATGGGGAGGACTGTGCGAGGTCCCAAGGTGCCTGCTTGGAAGGGGACTGAGGTGTCACTGTCCCTTGTGCAGTGTTTCCTGTATCTTGTATCTTCTTCAATAAATGTATCTGTTTTTCATGTCACATGGCTGGATGCCTTCTGGGCAGACCTTGTACATGTACCGCGTCTTTATCCCTTCCTCTGTCAGAGGACGCTTCGGTTTCTTCGTGTCTTGGCCACTGTGAGTAACGCTGCAGGGAACATAGGTGTGCATGGATCTTTGTGAGTAAATGTCTCTGAGTTTTCAAGCAGATACCCAGAAGAGGGGTTGCTGGGTCACACAGTATCTCTGTTCTTCATTGTTTGAGGACTCGCCATAGCGTGTTCTGTTCCGTGGTGGCTCTGCCAGTTCACATCCCGCCAGCAGTGATGAGGGGTCCTTTTTCTTCACAGTCGCTCTAGTACTTTTCATTACCTGTCCTACTGAGCGTAGCCTAGCTAACAGGTGTGAGGTGGTATGTCCTTGTAGCTTTGATCTGCATCTCCCTGGTAGCTGGTGAGCTTGGACATCTTTTCATGTGTCTGTTGGTCGTTTGTGTATCTGGGAGAAGTGTCTGTTCAGGTCCTCTGCTCGCTTGTTAATTGGACTATTTGTTTATTGTTGAGTTGTATGAATTCTTCGTGTATTTTGCCTATTAACCCCTTGGCAGAGCTGTTTGCAAATATCTCCCGTTTGGTCAGTTGCCTTTTTGTTTTATTGTCAGATTCTAAGCTGTGCAGACATTTTTAATTTGGTGTTAATTCGGTGTAGACCCACTCATTTATTCTTGCCTTTATTTCCTTTGCCTTTGGGTTCAAAATCATAAAATGTTCTCTATGGCCAAAGTGTATAAATTTAGTACTTATGTTTTCTTCTATGTAATTTATTATTTCAGATCTTTTATTTAGTTCTTTGGTCCATTTTGAATTAATTTTTGCATTTGAGGAAAAACTGTAGTCTGATTTCATCATTTTGTACGTGGCTTTCCTATCTTCCCAGCACTGTTTATTGAAGAGGCTTTCTTTTTCCCATTGTGTGGTTTTGGCTCCTTTGTCAGAGTGTTTGCCGTGCACATGTGGCTTCATTTCCGGGCTCTCAGTGCTCGTCCGCTGGTCCGTGTGCCCGGTGTCTTTGTCGGTGCCAGGCTGGCTCAGTCGCTGTGGCTCCTGGTGTGATGGGCAGTCAGGCAGTGTGACGCCTGCAGCTCTGTGCTCCTTCTCAGGGTTGCTTTCACTCTTCGGGGTCTTTCGTGGTTCCTTACAGATCCGATTTTTTTTGTTCTATTTCTTTAAAAAATGCCATTGGACTTTTGATAGCGATTGCATTAAATTCAAAATACTGCTTTGGGTAACCTGGCCGTTTTAACCATATAGGTCCTTCACATCTTTTGTTAAGCTTATTTCTAGATATTTTGTTCTTTTGCTTGCAATTGTAAAAATTTCGTTGACTTTTTAGTGAAGTTGACTTTCTTTATAATGATAATTCATGTAGAGAATAATTATTTCAATAGGTTATAAGCTTATAGGCAGCGACTATATATTTTTTAGTACTACATCGGGTAGGCATTTAAAAAATGCTGAATGAATGAATGAGTCAGAGAGGTAAGGCAGAACCAGGAAAGTGAAGTGCTTAAAATTGGAAAGAGAAGACTTTTAGGCAGATAATATGGGGTCTGGCAGAAGTAATA